>PVJO010010937.1:0-61968 GCA_004026905.1 Hystrix cristata | reverse complement strand
TTTATACAAGTATTTTCAAAAATCACAAACTTAGATTAGTTATTCTATTTGTATAAAACTCTTTATTGAACTCATTTTCCCAAATCTTTGGAGCTCAAAATGCTTAAGTGTTTCCTGTACATGTTCTTTTCCTTTTCATACCTCTTACATATTCCTCCTGGTTTTCAGAGGCTGGGTCCTTCCCTTCTTTCAAATCCCGGGTTAAATACTACCTCCCAGGGGAGGTTTTGCACAACCTACCAATATCTAAGCAGTAGTCCCTGCCGCTGCCTCATTCTGTGCCACACCACACTCATTCTGCTTACCTCCTCTGAACATTTTTCAATGTCTGATTATTTTTTATTTATCTACACTTATTAAGTATTTTACTCTAGAATTTAAATCTATGAGATCAGTGAGCATATCTGTTTTATTCAAAAATATCCACTCAGGGTCCTGCATAGTGCCTGGTACACAAAATATCTTCAATAAACATTCAATGAATTGATGAATTAATAATTTTTCTAACTAGCCACTTTTAACTCTTCAGGGAAGAAATTTTTAGAATTTTTTTCCTATGATAGTATATATATTTTTGATTTACAAAAACTAAGGTCATAATATGTACTGTTTGTTACCTATTTTGTTCACTTAAAATATCTTCTAAATATCTTTCTATGGCAGAAAGTGTTGATCCTCGTTTTCATTTGAGTGAAGCAAAGTTTCCAACATATTAAAGTTGGAAGTCCAAAGATACTAAGTCCCTATCTTTGAACATTGAGAGTGACTTTCAACTCATTCAGATACATAGAACTTCTGATTTCTGAATGTGAAAGAAGTAGTGTCTTTTTCTTTTAAGCCTGCTCACTCATTAATTGTAGTAAATTATGTAGTATTTTTATATTATATCAGCTAAGGACTATTGTTTTCTGCTCTTTCTACTTTCAAAAATTATTGCATATTCTATTTAGTATGACTCTTCTATGTGTTACCTTGTCTCAATTATTTCAACAGGGGATAAAATAGTCATTTTTCCTCCCAAACTGCAAGAATTTTCTACACAAACTGCAACATTTTTTACCCCAATGACACATACTTCATATTGACAATTATTCTATGTGACTCTCTTCATTCTGTATTAATCACTACATTTTCTTCCTTTTTCATATTCAGCTGCCCCACAGAGGTTTTTTTGTTTTCATGGAGTATTCTTCCTTGCCGGGCTTCTCACAAATACATTAAGATGAATATTATATTTATAATAATTTTCTTCCCCATTATTCTGGCTGTATCATTGTTTTTCTAAATAAAGCCAATATTTTTCATCTGTGTGCTGTATCAATTGATCAGTTACTACTTAAATTAATACCACGAAGTCCCAGATAAGTGATTCATTAATTTTCTTAACCAATTAAACCTTTGACATAGCTCAGCTCCAGCCTCTTTCTTGTATGACTCTGTTCTCCACTTCACACATATTTTAGTTTTTCTTATGTCACTTCTATAATTAGAAAGGCTACAAAATGTGGTGCTTAGATACCCAAAGGGCAAAGCTGACACTCCATAAAAACCAAAAAGAAACTAAAGCATCAAAAAAAGAGTTCTGACTTATCTGCATTATCTCTCCCAGGAAATTACTTAAACTATTGTGAGTGTGTTTTATGGGAAAATATGGCAACAGTAGAAAATGAAAATAAAATAAAAATGTAAGTATTCTCCTATAAAGTTTCTCTGGTAGGTAGATACATAATATGGACAACTAGATAATAAGTATCAACATCAAGAGATGCAGAATTCTGGCCAACGCATTTGGCATAATAGAGCACCGGCATATTGTCTTGTTGGCAAAGGATTTGTCTGCGCTCAAAGAAAGTGAATGACATCACATACCCAAAGCTGATGGGAAAATCCCCTGCTGTGGAACCATGAGGGTTATAAACCCAGAACCACTCAAAAGAAAACCTTCCATCCACCAAAAGTGCTAAGAATTGATCAAAGAAAACTCTTTTCTATAATTTCTCCATTTTGACCAACACAACAAATTCACCTACTTTCTTTGTTTCAACTAATCTTCTGTCATTAAGTTTCATGCCAAATCAATGTTACTGGTTTTTTAATTTATAGTAACCACATATTTGAGTATTTTAGCTACTAACATAACTATGTACGATTTCTTAAATGGCAACCACTTACCAGGCAATGGTGAGCATTTTATATAGTATTTCTTATTCACAGAAGAACTACACGAAGCAAGCATTATCCCCATTTTACAGGAGAAGAAATTCAGGCCTAACTAAAGTAACTTTGTCAAGGCCTCCCAGTTATTAAAGAGCAGAGGAATGCGTGAAACTCAGGTGTGATTTGCAACATCGGTACACATTTCACATTTTTGTTCCTTGTCCAGAAAAGCGATATTTTGACAACACAGGAGTCATTCATTCATTCATTGACATGGGAAAGTAGGCTTAATTCACTCCATAATCATTGAAACAAGTCAAAATAATCACATAAAATCTAAATAATCCTGTAAGGACAGCATGTTTTCTACCTTTGGGATGCACAGCATATTGAACATGATCCACTGATACCTGGTACCTGACTTTTAAATTCTGATTTTTTTCCATCTGAATCATTTGGAGCTCACTCAGAAAATTAAACCAAATTTTACTGGGGAAAAAAGGGCAAAAACTTCATCTATGCTCACTAACCCCTGTGGCAGCTGGACCTTCCCCTCTTCATTGGTTCATTGTGGGTTTCTTTTTTCCCAGCCATTTTTTGATATAGTGTAGAATACATCAAAATAAGATGGGCTGTGCCTGGCAGTTAAGAACTCTACAGGGTTCTTATGCTCCTGTACACTCATCTGGAAATACATGAAGATCCCATGCATAATCCTTCTACAGACACATCCTCATTTATAGCCAGCTTAATATAGAAAGTGTTAAGCCATATCCTATCCTGTTGAACTGCCTTTTCCTCAACAATATAAACTTTATTAACCAGCCAAGTTATTTTACCAGCTATGGGAAAGTCTCTAGTAAAATTATCTCTCTTACTAATAACAAGAGCTGGAACTAATTCCAGTCCTTTGAAATGACTGTCACAATATTCCAGCACAAAAATGCCTACACAAAGTTTCCCTTTATGAAACAACACAAGATAAAAAGTCTTCAGGTTAAACCACTGACAATTTCCCATCACAACCTTCACAGGAATTTTCATGATGAATATCTTCACTGTACTTAAACTGGTAAAAATTCCTCACTCAGAATAGTTTAACCGTTCCTAAATAAACATGAAGCTGTCATCAAAAGAGTGAGCTATTTAAAAATAAAATAACACCCACACTCAGACATACTAAAAATGACACCTAGAAATGATATCAACTGCTTAATGCATCCTGTCCTACTCAAATAAAAACCAGAAAAATTGTCCTTTTTATATTTTTTGAAAGAACATTTAATGTCATTAAGAATCATGAGAGGAGGAAAATACATTAGTTTATATGAAATATTTGCTAAGAAAATAATTTTCACCCCTTCTCCTAAATAAAATTAATAATGTAAACCTATAATTGCATTTATACATATTTAATTTCAAAATACCAGTCCGATTATGACTAATGTCAACATAGCATAGTGAATCTCTGTAAATCACTACTCAGTTCTATAAGCCATCAAGTATAAGAACTGAATGAGTCTGGGGTCATGAGTCATACAAAGATAAAGACATTCTATCTGCCATCAGGTGACTTTTAGGTACAAGGATTCTTAATATGTGTGCAGTAAATATGATTAAGCACATAAAAGAGGCAGAACTAAAATGTGATGAAAAATATTATCTTAGTTACTTTTCTCTCATTGCTGAGACAAAATACCAAATACCCAAAGTTAGGAGAAGAAAGATTGACTTAGCTCACGGTTTGTAGAGGTTTCAGTCCACAGTCAGCTGGGTCTCAGGCAGGCTGGCATGGCAGACAGGCAGAAGGCAGCCAGATAAGCAAGGAATGCAAGCAAGGGGGCTAACCAGCTTCCTCCTGTACCTTATATTTTATCCAGGCTGCTAGGATTAGAGCAGTGCTAAACCAATCAGTGGATTGATTTAGTAATCACACACCCTTAATCCCAGCATCACACACTCTAGATCCAGCTACCTCTTACCATGTGAGGCTTTAGGGGCACATCTAGACATGAAGCATAACAAATATCTATTTTAAATGGAGAAAATAAAAAATATATTGAAAATATTAGCATTTGAGACTCTCCAGAGAGTTCAAGTAGTGTTTCAAAAGTGTTAAAGACAATGAATCAGGGACACAAAAGGGATGATGGCCTTTGCATACAAATTTAGACGTTGTAAACTCGCTCCATAAGTGTAAGAAGTTTTGAAGGTTCTCATTCTTATTTGAAATCTTTAGCAAGAAATACCTACTCTGACTTGTCCTTAAAGAGGTTACTGTACAAAAGGCCAAGATCAACAATTCAGAGAGATGGCAATGAGGCAAGGAAATACTTGTGACTGTTGAAGTCAAAGGTCTAAACAGTCTGAACTAAAACAATGACCAGACAAGCCACTTAATCTTCTCATGTCTCAATTTACCCATTTATTCAACACAAGTAGAACATACACTCCACCCTGCAGACAACTGAAACATTAGCAACAAAAGGCAAAGTCTATTAAATAAACTCAGAAATTCAAAAGAATGCATACAAAATTTAGGTGCATGAATGACCTTAACAAAATGCTTAGAATTTTATTTGGGGCATTTATAAAGATTTTGTAGCATTCATAACTATCTACAACAATGCTAAACTCATTTCAAAAGTGAATTAGAGGTAATGTTTTTAAAGTTATGTACTGCCAGGCATAGTGTCACATGCTTATAATCCCAGCACTTGCAAGGCTGAGGCAGGAGGATCACCTCAAGTCTGAGGCCAGCCTAGGCTATGTAGTAAGTTCAAGACCAGTCTGAGGTACATAAAAAGACCCTGCCCTTCCAAAAAAGTTACATATTAAATGTTCTTAAAATTCTCTAGAACGAAGGTTCAGAATTTGTCTTATTTTAGGGGCTGGAAATTTGCTTCAGTGGTTAGAGTGCTTGCCTTGCAAGCACAAGGCCCTGAGTTCGATCCCCGGCACCAAAAAAAAAAAAAAAAAATTTTGTCTTATTTTAGTAAAAATTATTCACACTTAGAGCTTTGAAAAATAGAGAGCTATTTAAACTGCACACAATTTTTTAAGTTTGTTACTCTGCTTAAAATGTATGTGGAGTTTTTATTTTCATAGATAATTAATTTATATACTTATATGGATTGCTTTCCTCTTAAGGTTGTTAGGGCCACATTGTTAAGATTTAAAGTATAAATATTAATATACTGCATGGTCTTAGAAATGGAAGCCCATTAAACATTAATAAATTAACAGTTACACCATGTAACTATAGAATAATGTGAAATTGTTGGTTTAGTTACTATTAGTACAAATATCAGGGCAAATATTAAAATGCTTTACAAAATAATTCATAATGAGTTTGAATTTAAATTTCTTAGTAATTTTTCAAACCACAAATAAGAAAAACTCTGTCTCTCCCACACCAAACTTTCCATAACAAGAACAAATCTTCTACAACAGCAATGACAGTTTGTTTTTAATATAAGAATAAATAGGGGCTGGGGATTTAGCTTATGTGGTAGAGCACTTGCCTAGCATATGCAAAGGCCCTGAGTTCGATCCCCAACACCCCTCTGAAAAAGCAAGAGTAAATAAGAATTGTACAAAAAGACTTAAGTAAACATACATTGACTATATTTTGGATTAGAAGATTCACAATCAAAAAACTATCAGTTCTCCACAAAATAACATGTGGATATAATACCAAATAAAATCCTAAGGCAATGTTAGAGCAGAGCAGAGGGGTCTTAAAAAATAATTTTTAATTTGTTTGAAAGAATAAACATTAAAATTGAATATCCAGAAATTTTCTGAAAAGTAATGGTGAAATGAAATTTATTCTATCAGATATTAAAATTTGTTTTAAAGTTACAAAAATGAAAATCACTTCACAAGTAAGCCAGGATAGACATTCAAGTCAATGAAACACAATGGAATAAGCAATTGATTGATGATTATAAGAGGGGGCCCTTTGAATAAGTGGGAAGAGATGGTAGGTACTCACTAAATGTTGCTGGGGAACTGGACAAAAATCTGTGGTTAAATTAAAAAAGAAAATGTTATCCCTAATTCATATTCTCATTCGGAATAAAATCCAGATTCATTAAAGATACAAATTGTATTAGTCAGCTTTCCATCACTCAGACAAAATATCTAATATATACAATTTAAAGGAGGAAGGGTCTCTTCTGGCTCACAGTTTCAGAGGTTTCAGTCCATGGTTGGCTGGCTCCAAAACAGGAACATTTTGACAAAAGGACATGGCAGCTAGGAAGCAGGCTACAGGGGAAGAGCCAGAGAGGAAGGGGCCAGATGTACTCCCTGAAGTCACACTCCCATGACCCACACAGACACACCCAGAAGTCTGTTTTACTAATCTCCTAGGTGTCTCTCAAGCCAGTCAAGTTGAAAATCAAAATTAACCACTGCAAGTATTAAAATTTTAATTACATGCATACAAGAAGAAAATTCTCCATAATCAAGATGGGAAAAACTTTTTAAACATGACATAATCTGTAAAAGGCTAGCGCAATAAATCTGACTGCATAAAGCTAGTTAACACTGAAACACCAAAAGCAAACTATAATAACAAAATAGGACCATGGGGAAAACTGTAATACATGAGGCAAAATGTTGCCATAAGTAGGAGATTTTATTTTTCACACCTATTAGTCAGGCAGAGAGTAGATGGTACACTCAAGCAGTAAAACTGAGACCTCGTTTAAGAAAAGAACTCTAGGATGGTAGTGTAGCTCAGAGGTAGAGCAGTTGAATTTGCATGCACAAGGGCCTAGGTTCAGTCTCTAGCTCTGGGTTGGGGAGAGGACAATAAAAGAACATTTTACAAAAATGGACAAGCTAAGAAAAATCAGCCACGGGTGGAGAAGGGCCCCAGGGCTAGCAACAGATCAGAAGGGATCTATTGCCCACCCACAGTCAGAAAGGACAAGGGAGGGAGCCAGTATCCGACCCACAATGAGTATAAACCACCAGATAGCAGCTGTGGCCTTCGATAGAAGGATGCACCCCATCCACAATCAACCCAGCAGAGAGGGAGCAGAATAATAAATGCCTTGACCTCCTCTGCTCCCACCCATCCATCTCCCGCCAATGGTTCTAGTGGCTGACTCATGAGGAAGCCAGAGGGCAAGGGGCCCAATGATGCTCCACAGAGCAGAGTGGGAAAGGGTGGGGAGCAAATCTGGAGATAATGATTAATATCAGTGCCGAAGAGGATGTGAAAACTAGAGAAATACGTTTGTGGCTGTAGAAATATTTCTACCCTTCTGGAAGTCAAGTTAACAAAATGTGAATATTCTTCAACCCAGAAATTCTACTTCAAAAAATCTATCATTCTGAAATACTCAAAGATCCAATATGTGTGTGTGCATAGGTAAATTTGTGTATATGTGTTATATTTATGTATACCATTTATATACACATTTTATATATGTATATACATATGTATGCGCATGTATGATATTCATCACAGAATTGTTTATCATGAAAAATCTTGTAACAACCTAATGTCTATTAATAAGGAGTTGGTTAAATACAATATTGTATTTATAAAATGGTAAATAGTATGATGATATTAAGATATTTCTTAATAAACAAAGATGATCATAGTAAGACATTAAGTGACAAAATTAATAAGGGGGAGCATATGTGTACAGAAAATAAATTAAAAGGGATATATACCAAGAAGAGGTGGCAAAATTATGGATAAGTTTTATTTATTACTTTCATTTGTGGTTATATGTGTTTTCCAAGTTTTTAAACAAAAACTTGAATTATTGTTTAGTAGCTGGCATTCATTTTAGGAAATAAAGAAAAGATTTTTAATGTAAAACTAACTAACACAGATGTTTTCACATCTTTTCAATTTGGTTTCTTACTTGTTTCAAAATATATGTCTTTCACAAACCAAAAAACCTAGATAGAGCTCTGCATCAGGGTAAGTGAAAGCCTCTGTAATAAAAAGTCTGAAGGGAAAACTGTAAATATTTATGAGAGAATCATATTTTGTGAGAATAATGTTTTTAATGATATAGAAAGTTATATTATACAGGTGTATCAGCCATAAAAATGACAGGATCACCAGTCATCAGACTCATCTTTTTCTGCAGCCTCTAAAATATAGCATCAAACTCATAACAAGGGGCCCATTATAAATTGCAGCTTTTATTTTATATTAACATCAAAATAAGGCTAACAAAATTTGTGTGAAGTGGCATGCTGCACATAGTATTATTTATGCCTTATAGATAACCCGAAGTTTTAAAAAATCTTTCCATATCAATTAGATTGACTAGCAGTTCTTAGCTATTAGGAAAAGGCAGTTTATTCGGAGGTGATAGAGAAATATGTTTATGAAATGAAATTACATCCTATTGTGGAAGTTGCATTTAAAAATATAATTTCTAGTTTCAAGTTTAAAAAGACTGACCAAATACACTTGACTTCTTCCTAGGAACTACTAATTTTGTAAAGGAATTATATATACATAGATATATATAGATATAGCTATATATAGAATCTATATATCTAGGGAGATATATAGCCATATATATCTAGACAGATATGCATATATATAGACAGATAGATACAGATATTCTATATATACCTAGACATATCTATCATTCTCTATGTATCTAGACATATCTAGACAGATACACACATATACACACACATATGCTTACTTATAACAAGAAAGACAGTAAGAGGAGTCAACTGTCATATAGGAAATTCCAAGGAAATTCTGAGAGAGGAAAGAAGAGTGCTATGGAAGAAAGCATAGCATAATGTGCACATAGAGGTGGCTATGGAAACAAGAAACCAAGTTGCCTGTTTCTTGAGAAAGGCTTAAAATTGGAAATTTAATTACATCAGAAGTTGTAATATGCTATAAAGCTAAAAACAAGAAGATGAACTGTAAGTCAGTGTGGTAACTATTTTCCAAGATAGTTCAAGTGATCCCTACCCCATTCACTTTTTTAGCCCTGTGTTAAATTAAATAAGATGTGGCTCTATGGGGTCAATAAAATACAGCAGAGGTGACAATGAATGACATCTGGAGCAAGGTCCTCAAAGGCCTTGCAGCTTTTACCTTATTCTCTTGGATTGTTCACACTGGAGAAACTGGCTGTCATGCTGTGAGGATATCAAAAGCTTCCCAAGAGAGGAAGGGAGAGAAGAGCTGGGGAAGGAAAGTGTCTTAGTTACTTCTTTATTATTGGAACAAAACACTGAATACCCACAATATAGAAGTTTGTTTCTGGCTCATGGTTTCTAGAGGTTTCAATCCAAGGCAGAAAGGGCATAAGGAGAGGCCTTAGGCAGAAAACAGCTGCTTATTCCATGGCATCCAGGAAGCAGAGAAAGAAGGGAGGAGTTACAGAGGGAGATACACCCTTCCACGTTACACCCCAAAGACCCACATCTGACCAGGCTCCACCTTGTAACAGCAGGTCAGTTCTAGCACTGCCGCGATTCAATCAATCACTTTCCCAAAGCCCACTTCTGAACACAGGAGGCTTTTCAGGGACATCCCAGATCTAAACTGTTAGGATTTGTGCTTACAGGTCCTCCCAAAGTCTCATGCAGTCAGAGATGGGACTCTTTCTGAGGTGACTGAATCTAGCGTGTGTGACACTGGGATTAAGGGCGTGTGATTACTAAATCAATCCACTGACTGGTTTTGCACCACCCTAATCCTCGCACCTAGATAAGATATAAAAGGCAGGAAGAAGTTGCTTAGGTCCCCTTTGCTTCTCTTGCCTGCCTTGCTGCCTTCTGCCTGTCTGCCGTGCCACTCTGCCTTGGATCCAGCTGACTGTGGACTGAAACCTCTACAAACTGTGAGCTAAATACACCTTTCCTCCCTTAACTTTGGGTGTTGGGTATTTTGTCTCAGCAACTAAAGAAAGTAACTAAGACGTAAACCATAACATTCTGCTCCTGACCTCTAAAAGACTCTTGTTGATCTCATTATACAAAATGCATTTAGTTCACCTCTATGGATCACTAAGATCTTAACAGTTCCAGCATTGCTGAAAGTTCAAATCCAAAGTCTCCTCTAAGACTCAAAGCAAACTCTTACCTTTGAGCACCTGTAAAATTAAACATTTCCAACATCCAATGGCACAAGAGCATTGCCATTCCAAATGGAAGAAAGAGGGGGATAGAAAGGAATGAGACCAAAGCAAGGCTTAAACCCAGCAGAGCAAACATCCTATAGTTCCATGACCAGCACTCAAAGCAAACACCCTATAAGTCCATGACCAGCACCCAAAGCAAGTTGCGCCACCAGAATTGGGCTGATCAATTCCCTAGGCAGCTCTTCTTAACCAGAGTGCCTTGGGGATCTCTTCTCAAATGAAAGCTTTAAAGTTGTGCATCCTTGAGTCCCTCAAGGGCAGAGTCTTGCTGATTTCTGAAGTGTCCTCCAGCCATCTTCCTTATTTTCCTGATGAAAAATACTTGTCTTCTTTTTAATGCTAATATTTTCAGCAACCCTACCCTCGTTTGCCCCAGTTTTGCAGGATCTTCCTTTCTGGTGAAACTGAAAACTTCTCAAATTTTCCAAATCATTTAGCTTTGCCTTTTGTTCCTGATTGTCACTCTGCACATGGCTAAAGGAAGTCAGCAATACCCATGTACAGCCTGGATGTTGTGTCTGCCTTGGATTTCCTTCATCAGATTAGTCCACTACCCTTAATATTAGTCTTCCACAAAGTTTCAGGACATAAGCAAAATGTAGACAAATTTTCTGCCACAGCACAACACACATGGCTCTAAGTCAACTGCCAATGGAGTCCTTGTTCCCAAATGAAACATCCTAAGCCTAGACTTTACTTTTCACATTTCTATCAGCACTCTGGTTTTCTGTGCTCTGACCAATATCACATATCAACCACTCTTACAGCATTCAGAGGCTTCTCTAGCCCATTTCTTCAAACTTTCCCAAACTCCTCCCATAAATAACCTCCAAAGGCTTCTACACCCATGGTTAGGTACAGTTGCAGTAATGACCCCACTTATCCGATACCAAAATCTCTCTTAGCCACTTTCTCATCACTGGAACAAAATATCCAACACTCTCAAGTTAAAGGCATAAAATTTTACCTTGGCTTTCGGTTTTTAGAGGTTTTAATCCATAACTGGCTGACTCCAAGGCAAATGGGACATGGTGAAAGGGCCTGGGCAGAAAATAGCCGCTAGTTCCATGGCAGCCAGGAAGAAGAGAGACAAGGGAAGAGCCAGGAAAAGTGATATAATCTCCAAGGTTACACCCCAATGACCCATCTTTAAGCAGGTTCCCCCTCCTAGTAGCAAGTAGCTATGGCACTGCCATAGTCTAATCACCTTCCAAAAGACTCATCTCTGAATATATGAAGATTTGGGGGGACAGTCTGGATCTAAACCATAAAAATATGGCAAGACAGGAGAGAGAAAGGAGAAGAACAAATTGTACACAAAACAATATGAACTGGATTTTACCAAGAATAAGGAATACAAGACACTAGACACAGTGAAGGAGTGCCTACACAGTGTGGAGAGAAAGATGGTGTGGTGGTTAGAAACATGAACTCTGGAGTCAGACTACCTGGTTTGAATTCCTTTTTCTGTTTAGCTGCCTGATCTCATCTGAACTACTTTCACTTGCCTGCAGATAGGTGTCAATGGCCAGAAACCCTCAGGTCCATGATGGACAAAACAGAAAGAAGGATCAGTACTCCTGACCAGGTTTGATAGGATGGTTTGCAGAACTAAGACCAAGCCCAGTGCTGAGTCGCCAGGACAAAGGCAGAGGTATACAGTCTCACGTCTGAAGTAACGGCAAAGGGAACCAGACGGTGCTCAAGAAGGATCACAACCAAGATGTATCATGTACAGGTACAAAATAACCATGTTGATTATGATCATTATGTATACGGTGTACCAATACATGTTCTTGGTAAAAATAATAAAAAAAATTTTTAAAAATTAAAAAAAAAGAAGGATCACAAAATTGAAGGGAATCTCCAGACCCCTTCTCTAAGAAAAAATGGCAGAGGAACCAGACAGCAAGGGTAGGTGAGGACCAGTTTTGCAGATCAGCTTCCTGGGGTGGGAGTTAGATTACAAATCTCATGCATCACCAGACCCAGAAATAGGGGCACCAGGTAAAAACCATTTGCACCCTGCTTCCTAGAAAGGAGGGCAGAATTATCACTCCCAAAATACAGTCAATTTCTCCAAGAGGCTATAAATAAGCCTTTTATATCACTAAACTGTAACAAACATCACCATAAAATGAGAACTCTGGAGGCAGAGAAACATCTCATTTATCCTTATTCCCTGAGTTGGGCGCCTGGTCAGCACTCGATAAAGGAAAAAATATATGCATCTGTTTATTTATAATTCTATAAGTGAAAAATGAAATTTAGTGTCAAAGTAAGTTAAAATGGAGACCAGGTCTGGAGAATCCTTGAGCAGACAAAGCCAGTGAAGCTTCATAATGACCTTAACCTTGTTTGATTTGCAAATACAAGTGAAACTCAACTTGGACTATTTTAAATGCCTATAGTAAAGAAAATAAAACTTTAGGCTGATCAGAAACCATCACATAACTTATAGGGATTTAATGAGGGATTTTCTAGCTGAATAGACCAAATAAGGCAACTATATGACTAACCAGTAAGTTTTTTGTTGTTTTGTTTTGTTTTGTTTTGTTTTACTACTTCTGCATTCACTCCATAAAAGCTTTCCCCTTGCACATCCTTAGTGGAGCCCCTGAACTGTTTCTGGTTTGGTGCTTCTCAATAAATTACTCAAATAATTAAAGTTTTAACATTTGCCTTTTGACATTTTAGACCACTGAACCAAAGACTAAAACCTCAGAGTTAGTCTATTGCCCAAATGTAGCTTCCCCCTGCAGGCACTGTGACCTCTTCTATCCTGATTTCTGCCCTCAAGAGAACACTCCCTCTGGCTGTTGCCCCTGCTGTCACTCTAGATCATGCCCTCAATTCCTAGACTCTCCCCTGGCAAGGGCATAAATAGCTGGCTATATACTCTGCCCAGCCCATCAAGATGCCCAAATTTCCTCAGTCTCTTCCCTTTAGGCATGAGGATTCGTTCCACTGGAGAAGATTCCACAAATATCCAGGTTCTTGATTCATCCCTGGCTATCCCTTCTCTCAGGTACTCCTGCACCTCTTTCACTTTGAGGAATGCAGTCCAAACTCACTGCACAGTAACTTTAGGTAAAAATTTGCTCAGTGCCATACACACAAGGAAACTGAGTCTCACACAGGATGGGTAACTGGTCCTGGGTCACAGAGTTAACAAAAATAAGACTGACATGGAACTGTCTCAGACTCAGGTTTGTGAACATCACGAATCCTTCAAAACTGTTTAATCTTCCAGAGCATCCTCCATGATTGGCCCACAACCCCATCTAAAAACTCCAGGCAAGTACCAACAACTTCATACGCACACTGCTGACCTCCAAGAGCACTTCTCTTACCCAGGGAGGAAATATTCCATCACAATCTGTATGCCTCATAAATCCTAGATTACCCTTTTGTTTCATAAAGGTCACATCCAAGCACATATCTTAGAAACACTTGAGTTTTTGCATTTATCCTGAAAATACGGCCTTCAGCTTCAAGAAGGAGAGCAAAATACCATGAATTTGGAACAAATTTAAGGGGCATGTCTGTTGAGAGTGGAGCAAAGTAACATAATCATGGTGTACCACTTTTAAGGTAATGAGACTTTGCCAGGGTCATGTTTGTATACTAACTAAAACTGGACACACCAGTCATCCTTGGAAGAAGACCCTAATTTAATGAATAGTAAGAATTACTGTACTTGAATTAGCAAATCAGATCATCAATCAGAACGGCCACAAGACCAAGGTTATGGAATCACTTCATTTTGTCCATGTAAACCCAATTCCTTAAGTTCATGAGCTATTTATTTTCCAAAATGTATACACAGTCTTCCCATACTCTTGCTAACATTATTCCCTCACTTAGAAATATTTTTTTCACAACATAGCCAAGAAGAACCAACCTTAAAGTCCATTCTGAATTACCATAAATTTTAAATTGGTAATATCTGGATTAATGAAATTTCAATATAATGTCAAATTATCTTAGATTTTAAAATAAAGATAACATTTTAGCAAGTGGTATTTCTCATCACCATAAGATATTGTCAACGATGTATTTGCCAAAAATAAAAAAGCACTCACTAAATTAATTCCATTCCTGTTAATTATGTGATTTTTTTGAAGAATTGAGACCTTGTTTGATAATATTTCCTAAGGAAGCATTTTTATTTTTACTATAATCCATTTTTCCAAAGGGATTATTCTCAATGTTATTTAAGTTATAACATCTTATTGTAGATCATTTGATTTATCAGTCTTCCCTTTGAAAAATGTTCAATGGCTTTCAGTGCTCTGGAAAAGGAGATCGAAAAGGTATTAGAAAATGGAAAGACATACCTTATTTTTGAGTAGGAGGAACAAATTCAGTGAAAATGGTTATATTTCCTAAACTATTATATAGAGTCAATGCAATCCCAATCGATCAAAATACCGATAGCATACCTCAGAGGATTAGAGAAAACAATCCTAAAATTCATTTGGAATCATAAGAGACCAAGAATAGCAAAAACAACTCTGGGTAACAAAGAGAAGGCAGGGGGCATCGCAATCCCTGACTTGAAATTATACTATAAAGATACTGTGATTTAAAAAAAAAAAAAAAAAAGCATAGTACTGGCAGAAAAACAGACCCAAGGATCACTGGAACAGGTTAGAAGATTTAGAAACAACCCCAAACACACTCAACCACCTCCTCTTTGACAAAGGGGCCAAACACCCTCACTGGAAGAAAGATAGCCTCTTCAATAAATGGTGCTGGAAAAACTAGCTTTCCACATGATGAAGATGAAAACCAGACCCATGTCTCTCACCATGCACTAAACTAAAATCAAAATGGGTCAAAGATCTATATATTAAAACAGAAATACTAAATCTGTTGGAAGACAGAATAGGTAGAACTCTTTAAGACATAAGTGTAGGCAAAAACTTTATGAACAAAACCCAGATTGCACATGAAATAGTACAAAGCATCAACTGGAATATCATTTTATTAAAAAGATTCTGCACAGCAAAAGAAATCACCAACAGAGTGAAGAGACAATCCAGAGTGGGAAAAATTTTGACAACTGTTCCTCAGCCAAAGTTCTAACATCTAGAATATATAAAGAGCTTAAAAGAATCAGAATTTAAAAGAATCAGACCCAATTTAATCAGATTGGGATTAAAGACCCAATCCAAAAATGGGCATCTGAAATAAATGTAGACACTTCTCAGATGAAAAAGTAAAAATGCCAAATAAGTATATGAAAAATTGTTCAACATCTCTGACCATTTGAGAGATGCAAATTAAAGCAATGCTGAGATTCCATCTCAGTCCACAAAGAATGGCTATTACTGGGAAATCAATCAATAACAAATGCTGGTGGGACTGTATGAAGGAACCCTCTTTCACTATTGGTGATAGCGTAGACTGGTGCAACTACTGTGGAAATCAGTGTGGAGATTCCTCAAAAAACTACAACTAGATGTCCCATTTGATCCAGCTATTCCCCTTCTTGGTATTTTCCCAAATGGATTAAAAGCATCATACCACAGCAATAAATGCACGCCCATGTTTATAACAGAATAGTTGTAATAGCTAAATCTTGGAAAAAACCCAAATGCCCACCAACGAATGAATGGATAAAGATGTTTTTTTCATACAGTGAAGTACCACTCAGCCATAAAAAGGATAAACTTGAAACATTTTTAGATAGATGGATGCAGCTTGAGAACATACTCTTAAGTGAAATAAATCAGACACACATGAGTAAATATTGTATTGTTTCTCTGGTATGAGAAACTGAAAGTGTAAATCGGGACCAAAATGTATAATAGATATTGTGAAATAGAAAAAAAGCGTTCAAAAGAGAAGGAGAAATGGGGAAGGGAGAGGGGAAAAGGAAGGAAGGGAAAAGGAAAAGAAAAAGAGAAAAGATGAAAAAATGGAAATAAAGCTATTGTAAATAAGGAGAGGAGGAGGAGTCGAAGGGAAGGGAGAGAAAGGGGAAAAAAAGAAAATCTAAATATAGCATGTACAGGCACAAAACCCCTAGGATGAATATTATCATTATGCATACCTAAAATGTACCAGTAAAATCTGTATTAGAAAGAAAAAAATGTTTACTGGGCATAATAACTATCTAAAAAAAACCCTAAAATTTACAGCCCAAACCAGGACACTTCTGAGAAGGAAAGGAGGTGCTATTAATAAATACGTCAGGCATTAACAGGCTCTGTCCTTGGCAAATTGGGATACATAGTCAGCCCATTATAGTAGCCTTTATCCTGAGAATGTATCGTGAATAAAATTTCTCAAAGGGTTAAAGCTAAATGCACAAGGACTCTTATTGCTGTAGAATATATATAATACTATATATATACATATAAAAGTTAAAAATGAGAAGCAATGTAATAGGAGGAAAATTAAGACATGGTTATGTTAACTGTAGATGTAAGTAAGTATTATATGTCATTAAAGTTGACCATCACGAAGTGGTGTAACAGGATAAAATGGCAAGAAAAGATACTCATGATATAGTCTTGAGTGAATAAAGAACACAAATTCATATGCACACTGGTACCACAGCCAGGTAAAATTATGTCCAGATCTATTCATATATAGAGACAATGATTAGCTATATAATGTGGAGGTTCAGTGCAAAATCAAAACTAAGGGCCCCGGTGAAAGCATTATTAAGGATCTAAACACGATGATAGCGAAGCACTGAACAAAACATGGGTCCCTCTTAGAGGGGCCCTTGCCACTGTAAAGGCACAGGCCCATGAAGCCATTGTATAAAGAAAATGAAAGCAAATGAGTTATTTATAAGAGCCTTGCAATTTTTTTCTTCACTTTATTTTTTGTTATTGCTATTATCAGTTTGGTTTTTCTATAAACTATGCGAATCTTTTTTCAGTTGGTAACACATTAGGTTATATATAATGAGATAGACTTTAACAATGTGAGCATTTTCTGATTCCCTGAAAACAGAAACACCCCAGGGCTGTCACGCTCCATCCTGCCTGAACACCAGTGTCCACCCTGCAGCTTTATGCAGCCCGAACGTTCACCCCTCACTCTTAGAGACTTGGGAGCATCCGGTCCGAAACTAAGCAACTGAAAATTAGCTATCCTGCATTCGCAACTGCCTTTTCCAACAGAAGGTTTTCAAATGTTGCTTTTGGCCTTGGGGATCTTATTTTCTTTCTAAAATAACAACATTTTCATGACTTAATCATGACTACATGTCCTGTGGGGGAAGGGATCTGGACTGTGGTTTTGACTATTTTGTTCTGTTTAGGAATTTTGTTCTGTTTGGGAATTTTGTTTTGTTTTGTGTTGTTCAATTTTTCTCACTAAACCTGGATATCCTCACCCTTGGAGAAACTTTCAAAATTGTAAATACATAAGCTATGTGATTTTATGGTCAAATAATATTGTATCTGTAAAAGGACCAAGAAGAAATTTCAGATACAAGGAATGAGAGACATATTGAGAAAACTGTGCAGATTTTTCTATATGTCTTCATAATAAGATCTAGCCTGGCTTTACATGGGATTTATTGTGGCCAACATGAACATTATTAATAAAAATCAGTGCTCCGGATAACAGGTAATCACTCAAAGATTCATGGAAGATATTTTCATCTAGGTAAATGGTACATCAACCATGCAATTCTTACCACAGCTGGCATCTCCTAATGTGAGCACCTTTTGCCCAGAAATGCCTGTCATGGGCACTGGTGTGGGTCAGAACTAGGGTAATGCAAATGAAGTGCCAAGGGTACAAAATTTAAGGAGGTGCTCACTCTCAGGTACCCAGAATGCACATACACAACCCTGGAAGCATGTGCCTCCTTAAATATTATATCCTAGTAACCTCACTTGTCTTTCCCTAGTCCAGTCACTAGACACAAGAAATAGGAATTTATAGTGTCTGTATTGTATCTGTCTCCTTGGCTCAGGAACCAAACAACAATTTTTCTCTCAATAGTTGTTTTTATGAAAAAATAAAATTCCATAATCAAATGCTCAGAGAACAACAATAGCTCTTACACTGTGTATCATTATCTTCAAAGTAGTAACTCAGCACAAAACATAAACCAAAAAGAATCTTAAAAAAGAACCAAACAGATAATAACACAAAACTTTCTTTTCAACGAACTAAGATAAACTAGTAATATATATGAAACTAATTACCATATAGCGTAAAACCTTGGATTGAAAGTAACTTGTTCTGCAAGTGCTCTGCAAGACAAGCAAGCATTTCTAAAAATTTTAACTTAATAAACAAGGGATGTCTTGCAATAAAGTAGTATATGACACCAAAGGTCACATAATCACAACTGAGCCAATGTTTCCTCTTCCTCTCATGTCAGAATCATGGGTGATCATCTCTCAACAGCAAGAAATTGTAGAGGAGATCTTATCTGCAGAGGATGAAGAGAAAAAAGTAGAGGAATCCCTTACTTCCAGTGAGATTAGGGAGATGTGTAAAACGTGGGAAACAGTACAAAATTTTGCAGAAAAACACCATCAGAATAAGGCTGTAGCAGCGTAAGCAATTAATCTGTTTGACAACAATGTAATGTCACATTTCTGGAAAATCTTCAAAAGAAGGCAAAAGCAAGCATCATTAGATAGATTTCTTGTTAAAGTTTCACAAAAAGCAAGAGAATACATTGAGCCAATAGATAGTAGTGATAGATTCCCTCAGTGACAGTGAACATTGTCCTACACAATTACCCTCCTCCCTCTTGGTCTCTTTCACATGCCAGAATGTCTTCAAAGGTAAAGGCAGGTTAATTTGTTTATTTTTCTATATATTTTGAATTTTCTTTATTATTTTTATTATATTACAGTATTGCAATCATTTTATATGAATATTTTTGGGTTAAGGAACAAATCATTTTTGGGTTGCAGAAGAATCATATTTCTTATGAAGAAATTTGTTTTGATATACGAGTACTTTGGATTACAGGCATGTTTCTGAAACAAATTATGTTCACAAACCACAGTTTTTCTGGATATTAAAATATTTTTAAAACAGTGAAATTTGTGATTTGGGGAAATACTTGAACTTTTCCCTACTTCCTATTTATCTCTTTTCTATTTTGCTGTTTGTGTATATATATTTTGTTTCTCATAGAGAAAAATCATGCAATATTTGAGTTTATTTCACTTAACATTATGTTCTCAAGTTGCACCCATTTACCTATGAATGCCTCAAGTTTATCTTTCTTTATTTCAGTATAATACTCCATTGTGTATAAATACCACATTTTCCTTATCCACTCATTTGTTGAAGGACATATATGTTCCTTCCAAGACATAGCTATTACAAATCATGCTGCTACCATGAGTACACATATATCCCTGTAAAATGATGATTTTAACTCTTTTGGGAAGCTATCTAGAAGGGGGATAGCTAGGTCAAATGGAATTTTGAGGGATCTTGAGTTTTTCAAGGAATCTCCACACTGATTTCCACAGTGGTTGTACTCATTTACATTCCCACCAACAACGGGAGTAGAGTTCCTTTTCTTCAACATCCTTCCCAGCACTTTTTTCTTTCTTAGATTTTTTTTATGATAGCCATTCTTTCTGGGGTAAAATGGTATAGTTTTAATTTGTATTTCTCTGACTGCCAGTGATGATGAGCATTCTTTCACATATTTATTGGGCAATTTTATGTCCTCTTCTGAGAACTGTCTATTCATTTTGGTTGCCCATATTTTGATTGGGTCTTTTATTTTGAGGGGCCTAATTTTTTGAGTTATTTATATATTCTTGACATTAGTCCTCTGTCTGTGGAATAGGTGGCAAAAGTTTTTTCCCATTCTGTAAATTGTCTCTTCATGCTGTTCGATGTTTTCTTTGCTGTGCAGAGGCTTTTTAATTTGATATGAAACCATTTGTTAATTCCTGGTATTATTTCTTGTGCCATTGGGGTTCTTTTTTTTTTTTGCCATTGGGGTTCTGTTTAGAAAGTCCTTGCCTATGCTTATGTCTTCAAGAGTTGTATCTATTTTATCTTCCAGTAGATTAAGTGTTTCAATTTTAATATTTGTATCTTTGATCCATTTTTATTTTAGTTTAGTAGATGGTGAGGTATATGGGTCTAGACTCAATTTTATGCATATGGATATCCAATTTTCCTAGCACTATTTATTAAAAAGGCTACATTTCCTCCAGTGTACATTTTTGTCACCTTTGTCAAAGACCAAATAGCTGTATGTACCTGGGGTTGTTTCTGCTTCTTTTATTCTGTTCCACTGATCTATACCCCTGTTTTTGTGCCAGTAACATCATGTTTTAATCACCATGGATTTATAACTTCAAGTCTGGGATTGTGATGCCACTTTACTGCTTTTGTGACCCAGGATTGCTTCTTCTGGGTCTCTTCTGATTCCATATAAATTTAAGATTGTTTTCTCTGCCTCTGTGAGAAATAACATTGATATTTTGATTGGGATCACATTAAATCTGCTTATCAATTTTGGAAGCACAACCATTTTGATTATTCTGGTTCTGCCTAACCAGGAACAGAAGATATTATTCCATTTTCTGACGTTCTCTTAGACTTCCTTTTTCATTCTGGTGTAATTTTCATTGCAAAGATCTTTCACTTCTTTAGTTAGGTTAATACTTATTTAATTTTTTGATGCTATTGTGAATGGTACTGCTTTTCTAATTTTTTTCAGTGAGTTTATATTAATGTTTAGAAATGCTACTGATTTTTGTGTATTTATTTTGTATCCTGCTACATTGCTGAATTTGGTTATCAATTTTAGGAGTCTTTTGGTGGAGTGTTTTTGAGTCTTGTAGGTAAAGGATCAGGTAATCTACAAATAATGATATTTTGACTTTGTTCTTTCCTGTATGTTTCCCTTTTATTTCCTTCTCTTGCCTGATTGCTCTAGCTAATGTTTTGAGGATTACATTGAGCAGGTGGTGATAAAAGATATCCTTATCTTGTTCCTGATTTTAAAGGGAAGCCTCTCAGCTCTTTCCCATTTAACATGATTTTGGAACTAGGTTGGTCATAAATGGTTTTTATCATGTTGAGATAAGGACCTTCTATACCTATTTTATTCAGGCCTTTTAATCATGAATGGATTTTGGATTTTATCAAAGGCTTTTTTTTTCTATTGAGATGTTCACGTGATTCTTGTCCTTGTTTCTGTTTATGTGATTAGTTATATTTATTGATTTGCATGTGTTGAACCATTCTTGCATCTCTGGGATGAAGCTTATTTGGTCATTTCAATGATTTGTCACATTCTGTTTGCCAATATCTTAAGGAATTTTGCATCTATGTTCGTTAGAAAAATTGGCCTATAGTCCTCTTTTTTTGGTTGGATCCTTGTCTGTTTTTCAGATAAAGATAATATTAACTTGTGAGAATGATTTTGGAACTACTCCTTCCCTCTCAATTTCATTAAAATGTTTCAGTATTGGTGTTAGATCTTCCCTGAACTTCCTGTACAATTCAGCTGTGAATCCATCAGGTCCTGGGCTTTTTTTGGTTGATAGTTTATTACTGCTTTAATTTCATTGCCTATTATAGGATTGTTGAAGATTTTTTAAATTTTCTTGGTTCAGTTTTGGCAATTCATATCTATCTGGGAACTTCTCGATTTCTTCTGCATTTTCCAACTGTGTGGCACATATGTTTAAGAAATAGTTGCTAATAATATTCCAGATATGGGCACTGTCTGTTGTGATTTCACCTTTTTCATTTCTAATTACATCAATCTGTGTATTTTTTTTCCACTTTTAGTAAGACTAGCTAAAGTTTCGTCTATTTATTCTTTCAAAGCACCAGCTCTTCAATTAATTGATTCTTCGTGTTGTTTTTTTAGTCTCCATTTCATTAATTTCTGCTCTGATCTTTATAATTTCCTTCCTTGTACAAGCTCTGGCTTTAGATTGTTCTCCTTTTTCTAAGACTTTGAGATGCATCATTAGGTTATTTATTTGGACTCATTTTATTTTTCTGATGTGGGCATACACTGCTATAAACTTCTCTTGTACAACTGCTTTCATTGTGTCCCATAAGTACTAATATGTTGCACTGGCATTCTCATGTAATTCTAGGAACAGTCTTATTTATTCCTTAATTTCTTCTGTGATCCATTAATTATTCAAGAGTGTGTGGTTTAATTTCCATATGTTTGCCTAGTTTCTGTGATTTCTTTTGCTATTGTTTTTTAGTTTCATCGCACTGTGATCTCATAATATGCATAGTGAAATTTCAACTCTTTCACATTTATTTAGGCATCCTTTATTAACTAGTATGTGGCCTATTTTGGAGAAAGCATCATATGCAGCCAAAAAGAATGTGTATTCTGTTGTTGTTGGTTGGAACACTCTGTATATATCTATTAAGTCCATTTTTTCCAATGGACTCACTTTGGTTCAACTTTCATATTCCTTGTTAATTTTGGGTTCAGTTGATCTGTCTATTTGTAACAGTGTGGTATGGAGATCTCCCACTTTAAAGGTACTGATATGAAGTGGTACACCATGGTTTGGTGTATAAATGTTTGTAATTGTTATCTCTTCCTGTTGAATAGTTCTGTTAAACAATATGTAAGTTCTTCTTTGCCTCATTTGATCAGCTTTGGCTTCAAATCCACTTTGTCTGAAAATGGATAACTATTCCTGCTTGTTTTCTGATTCCCATTGTTTGGAATATTTTAGTGTATGAGTTTCTTGTTGTGTCAAATGTGGTTTTTGTACACAGAATATCACTGAATTTTGTTTCTTGATCTATTCTGCTAATATGTGTATTTTGATTGGTGAGTTAAATCCACTTGCACTGATAGTTATAATTGATTGATATTGACTTTTTCTTGTCATTGTATTAACTTCTTGTTGTTGCTTTGCTTTCTTTCTCTTCTACTTAATTACTATCCTTACCTGATGCATTCATTTTACTAGACCTTTTGGCATTGTTAGCTTCATTGTTCCTTCTACGATATCCTTGAGAATTTTTTGCAGTGTTGGTTTGGTGATTAGGAATTTCTTCAGGTTTTCTTTGTCATGGAAGTATCTTATTTCTCCATCAATTTTGAAAGATAAATTTGCAGGATACAACAGTCTGGGTTGGAAGTTGTTTTCTTTAAGAGTTTGAAACACTTGATTCCATGCTCTTCTTGCCTTTAAGGTTTGTGTTGAGAAATCTGTTGTAATTCTGATACGTTTTCCTTTATAGGTAATTTGTTGCTTTTCTCTAGCTGCCTTCCAGATTCAGTGATTGTGATGTTTTTCGGGTATTTTAATTATTATGTGGTGTAAAGTTTTGTTGTTGTTGTTTTGTTTTGTTTTTTCTGATCACAGCTATTTGAGGTTCTACATGCTTTGCTCATCTGTATGTCAAATTCTTTTTCCATGTCTGGGATGCTATCTGCTATTACTTGCATAAATAGGTTTTTATGCCCTTTGTGCTGGCTTCTGATTTTTCACTAATTTCAATTATTCTTATGTTAGACCTCTTTAAGTTCTCTAAAAGCTTGTTGGATCCATTTTTCATGTTTTTTTATTGTTTGTAATGAATGTCTCATTAACTATCATTGACTACAGCCTTGTCCTCTAGGTCTAACATTCTGTCTTCACATCGGTTTCTTCTGCTACCCATACTTTCAGTCATGTTTTTATCTCCTGGATTTCTATGCTGAGCATTCATGTTTTCCATCTCTTTCTTTGGCTCCTTTAACTATTTTTTAGTATCTTCTGTAGATTTGCTGATCATTTGTTTCATTACGGTCATTATATGATTAGTTATATCTTCTTTAAATTGGATGTTGTTATGGTTTATATCTAGATGTCTCCTCAAAGCCTCATGCACTCACAGGTGGGGTTTTGTGGGTTGACTGGATCATGGATGTGTCATACTGGATCATGTATGTGTGATACTGGATTATTCCACTGATTGGTTTAATCCAGTTCTGGGTGTGGGTGATAGATTTACTGAAGAGGGAAGACCCACCCTGGTGGCACCAAAGAGTTGGCTTTTACCCTGGGTGGAATAAAAAGGGAAAGAAGAAGGAAGTCTTCCTGCTTACTGCCTGCTGTGCCATGGATCGTTTCTTCTCTGCTACGCCCTTTGCAACTACCTTGGAGCCAACCTACTATGCCTGACACCTCTACAAACTCTGAGCTAAAATAAACCTCTCCTCCTTTAACATGTGGGTGTCAGATATTTTGTCTCAACAATGAGAAAGTAACTAAGACAGATGTTATAATCAGTAAATCTGTCTTGCAAATATCCATTAACAATATGTCAAAGGATGCCTAAACCCATGAATGACATAAATAGAATTTATGTACTATTTATTCTGTACCACTAAAGCCTAAAATGATCTTTAAACAAATTTTTTCTCATTATGTCCCTTTTCTAGAGGAGATAAGAACCCCCAGCGACCTACCTTCTTTACCGTAGGGCCCAGTTCCTAAACATTCTACTACCTCTCTCAGGGCCCCCACATGAGCCTTTGTGGAACATTCTTGACCCAAACTATAGCATTACTGAACCAGAATCTGGAATCCTTGCATGCACAGTCAAATTTGGGAAGCACTATACCAATATAGTTATATGCATTATATATTAAAATAAATATATATTAAAGTAAATACTGTTACTATTTTTCTTTATTTTCTGTTTTATAGTTAAAGAATGATTTTTTTTAAATTGTGGTTGTAAATAGATTATTTTATCAATGAATGTTAAGTAAGTGGATGTAACAAAATCTTTGAAATAGAGCACATTGAATGGAACATGGATGAGAAATACTTAGGACTTAACCATCTGCCTGTGCCTTGATGATCAAATCTCAGTAGCCCACCACTAGTTGAAGCTGTGGCACCACCCAAATTATGGTATCACTAATGACTAAAACCCCTGCTACTGACACCCATTAACCAGATGGATCCTTGTAGATAATCACATCAATCCAAATCAAGACCAAATCCAAAATTTCTTGGGAATAAAAACTGTCTTTCCACAGACTCGCCATCCTCTTTGTCTTGAAAATCAAACCCATGCCCAAATTTGCCCCACCCTGATACAAAATTTTCTCCCATAACCATGTAAGTTTTTTAAACCCTACTATGCTTTGCAAGTGATCCTATCAGCGTTATAAAGAAAATACAGTTGCATTCAAACTTGTGGATTCCTTGTGAAATTTTCTGAAATCCCAGAATTTTGCATACACCCACATACAACTAAATACAATAATACATTTCCAAAGCAAAATATGAATGATTTGGCAGGGGTAAGTGTAGTTGGAACCAACACATGTATTCTACATTATCCTTCCATATTATAGCACAAACACTTAAAGATTATATGCAAATATAGAAGCTAAATGGTGTAATATTAGTTTGATTTTTGCCACTATAAAAAAAAATTAGGAATTTAATGATCCAAGTTTCAGCTTCACAAGTTATGTAGGAACATCTAATCATCTCCAAATACAGCAGTATTTGTCATCATGTATATGAAGCATGCTAAAATTATCACATGGGCAATGTTTTTGGGGCTTACATGACGTTAATATATGTGCAATAATCATACCTTTTTTGTGAATTTTCATGCAGTTCCCAGCAACAAAACAAGAAGTACCCAATTTACTGGTTACATTTCCTTGGTATAAATCATTTACATGAACACATGACATAAATTCTTCATTGTATACTAGAAATAATTGTTTATTCCAACCTTCCTACTTTGAGTCACCAACTTCAAAAGCATGATCTGCTTCATGGCATGAACCCAAGACTTTTAAGACAGTAGACATGTGAAGCAGGAATAAGCATTTTACAAAGTCAGAAAATCAGACTTTGGCCCTTGTTCTGCCAATTATCAGCTGTGTGATTTCAGTCAATACGTCAAACTCTGTGAATCACAGTTTCCACTTCTAAACAGAAAAGAAGAGGGTGGACCAAATGCTTCTAATTTTCTTTCCAGCTTTACCATTCTGTGATTGTATGCAAAGACCAAACAGGCAAGTGTGTTCTGTAAGCTGTAATGTTTTAACATTTTCACTTCAACCTGGATATTGGATCACTTGATGATTTTCAAAGAAGTTCTATGAATTCCTAGTTACACATGTTTGCAGGAGGAAGCAATGTTGTGCTTGATACAAAAATCACATATAATCAATTTCTAAAAGTAGTATGCTAAATATTTTACCCTCCTGAAGACAATAATTAGCATTTATAACTAAATAGTGTTCAGAGAGGCAGGCTTCAGAAGAAGGCTCTGCCCAGGGCAAAGGAAGGATGCAAAATAAGCAGGCCATTGGATATGTTATAGATGGGGAGGCGACACATGTAAATAATTTAGAATTGGCTAAATTCCTAAACTCTGAAGACCAAGTTTGATCAGTTTGAACATCTATAATTGTACAGGTTATAATCTAACATTTTAATAAAAACTTTCTCATAATTTTGCAATAGTATAAATAGATTATAGGTGTTTACCAAGCAATCTTTGGCAATTTAACAAAATCTACGAAAATATAAAATGTGCATGGCCTTTAATTCAACAGTTCTGCTCCTTTAATTCTATTCAGAAACAGTACTGGTTCATGTGCAGAAAGATAGGTGTTTGCTGCAAGACTGTTTGTAATACAGGAAAATGGGAGATGAACTGATTGTCTTCAGCCAAAACAAATGGCCAACAGCAAGATGGTGGCCATCATACATTCAGGCTATGAAACACCATACAATTATTGTATAAACTTTCTATTTTGAAGTAATTTCAGACTTATAGAAAAATTGCAATGGTAGTGCAAAGAACTCTTGTATACCCTTTATGTGGATTCCCAAAGTTAGCATTTCATCACAATAATCCTCTCTCTCCCTCCTTCTATGCATATATATATATATATACTTATACACAAGTACTTATATACATTTATCATTTTCAGCAAAATTTATAAATTTATTTCTCTCCTGCTCCAGGACCAGACATTACATTCAACTGTCGCATCTCTCACATGTCTCTTTAATTTGTATTAGTTCCCTGGCTTTCCTTTGTCTTCATAACCTTGAGAGTTTGGGAGGGTACAATACAGTTATTTTGTAGACTGTCCCTCAATTTGGATATGTCAAATATTTCCCCATAATTAGATTATACAGCCATTTCCATTTAAATAAATATATATGTAACGACATGGAAGACTGCAGGACACTTCACTAATGGAATAAAGGATCATATTTGTCCTGGTCACAGATGATCCACTCAAAGGATTTAACTGAAATTATTTTAACAAAAAGACAACTCTGAGATGTGGACAAGGTTAAAGGAATAGCAAAGTACTAAAGGAATCCACATGGGCTGGTAATGCACCCAGGCACTAGCAAGAGTGGGAAGCTTTACCAGCCTTGAACTGAAAGAATGAGAGAAGAGAACAGTTATAGCTGGAGCTGAGGAAAGGGGGCCAGAAGGCAGTAGCTGGGGCCTCAGATTCTGAGTTGGGACAGAAAGCCAGAGTTACAAACACCCCGATTCCCTTCTCTACCACTCAGTAATTTCCTACCATTAGTCAAAACCAAGGAGACACAAGAGGGCAAGGGAGGAATCAGTTTCCATAGGAATCAGTTTCCTGGACATAGTGAAGGACAGAAAAGGTAAAGAACTGATCTTTGGCAAAGGACAGATAGACATCAAGCAGCACAGAGAGCACATTCTGCTGCCCAAGGATGTGAAACAAACTATGAAGTTGGATTTGTCTCATGAGAGGTGAAAAATTTCCTCTAAGTATCAGTGTTAAAGGCAAAAGGCACTGTGCACTATATTTTATGCCTAAAAAAGGAACCAATATTGAGGACACCTTCCTCCCCACAGACTTTAAAGCAAGAAACTGCAGTAAAAGGCAGAACAAGTTGGGCCACCACCCACCCCTACATACCCTCTTCTAGTCTTTGTAAAAGAGAATTGAGAGCAGACAGCGTCACCAGCCCTAGGACAGCGATGCATGGGAAAAGTCTATTCCTTTGAGTCCCTGTCCAGAAGGGAAAGAAGATTGCCTCCCCTCTCCAAGACAGGGTAAAAAATCTCCACTGAGGCTCCAAAAGCATCGCTTATAATACTTGAGATGACTACATAAAGACAAGATTGGCACTTGCTTCCCTACTTGATGTTTGTTCAACCAGCAGAGCTACTGATCAAGTCCACGCCATCTATGAAGAGATGACAAATGGGAATAGGGAAGTACCCAATGGAAACCAAAAAGTCAGAATCACCTCCATACTCTCAGGTTCTGACAGTCACAGAAAATGGAAGCTCACATGTCTGCCATATGTCTGTCAACAAGCAGTTGAGACTCAACATTTTTTAGAACCACCAAAGTCTAGAACTACCATAGTCAAGAATGGCTGAAGGAAAAGATACACTCCATCAAAGAATGAGAATGCAGTTCAACTTTGTTTGGAAAATGTATCTAAATATGAGAAAGGGCTCCCAATACCCACCAATATTAATGGAAGCAAGCCTCTACTACAAGGTGCATACTACTAAGTCATCCCTACTGAGCTCACAAAAAGTTAGAATAGCAGATGCAGCTCACCAAGAAAAAGTTGCAGTAAGTCCCCTCCCCCCACTCAAATGGAAACCTAAGCAGCGAGAGCCCCACACAGGTCCTGCCTTCTCTGGGGTGGGGAGGAGACTCTGAGTGGCACTTAAAACTGAAATTTCAACACAAATACATTGTTTTATATCAAAATGAAACCACTTTAATAACTGAAAGTTATTACAGAAAAGAGCTGAGATTTCACCAAGGAACTTACAAACCATCCAAGGAAAAGAAAGAAGTTTAAAAATATCACATTTGGGAGCCGGTTGTCATAACACAGGCCTTCTGGAGGCTCAGACAAGAGAATCATAAATTCAAACCCAGCCTGGGAAACTTGGTGACTTAGCAAGACCCTGTCTCAAAATAAGAAATAAGAAAAGGGCTGGGATGTAGCATAGTGTGAATGCCCTGGGTTCAATCCCCAGTACCAAAAAAAATTTTTAAATCACATTTGGGAGAAAAATTGAATCATTTCATATTTACGTTCCTCAATAATTACCTTTATATTTTAAAAGTTAAATATGCACAAAACTATAACACAGATAAATAAAAAGAATCAGAAGGCCACAAGTCAAATTGTTAACAGTAATTACACATACAAAAGAAAGAGACCATGGAAGGTGGTGAGGATTGAAGGTACATTTTTCTGTTGTCCCATCTGCTTTGGCATCTGAAACACAATAAGCATGTTTTGGGGTATTACGTGTAGAATGATTCTAAAGAAAACAGAAAGAGTTTTCTTGTACTTTCTCAATGTGGCATTGTGAGCTCCTCAAGTGTCAGTAATTTATTGTGAGGATCAGAGGGGATGACTCATGCAGAGCCTTCATCATAAGGCCTGGCACAGAAGAAGCATGTGAAGTTCCCTCTCTCTGACCCTCCCATAAATACTTTTGTCATTAGTGTCTTACACTAAATGTGATGACTCAAATGTCAATTTTTATGTTTAAAAATAAAAAAAAATGTTAAAAATGCTGCAAGTGCAATTATTCCTTTAATGTTCACTTTCTTAAGGATCATAATTAAATATTTTCTTTATAATTGAACGTAGAATTTTTTCAGTGTTTTCAGTATGCCTGTATTTATTGGATTCTTTGCTCTCTCACAGCTTTCCTTTCCCTGCTTGGTTCTGATATGCCTTCATCCCAACCATGATCTCTCATGTGTCTCTCAGAAAAGCCCACGTGAAATCCTGAAGGGCACACAAATGTCAGCAGCAAAATGCACCAGAAAACCTCAGCAACTTCTCCCTGTGTTCCGTCTCCCATTACCTCATCAGCTTTCGCCTGCTCCTTTTCCTGGCTCACATCCGGATTACACATCTAGCACTTTCTCTGATGAGCTGGCAATGCCACTGAGACAAGTCCTAGTGTTCCACCCTGTGTTCATCCTGTAAATATTTATGGAGGGCTTATGAAGTGTCAGGGCTGTGCTAAGGTTGGAAAATAACCATGAATAAATCAGCTCTTGCAAGCCACACACTTAAACTACAATCTTCCCTGTGCTCATGCAGTCCAGGTCCAGGTCATTCAAGTCCCCTCTTCCAAGCTTAACATGAATATCATTCCCCCAATCTTTATATTTGTCAAGGTGCTGCCATGATACAGTTTGCTAATAATATTATATTTTATGTCGACTGGCTAAAAAAGAAAATCCAAGCTACAGTTGATTTTCTTTTATATTTTCTGCCTAAAATAACCTGCCTCTCTGGGTCATAAATTAACAAAGTAATTTTAACTTTATGAGCAGTGGAAGCTGTTAACCATGATTTTGAAAAGATGTTTAACATAAAACCAGATTGGACATGACTGTGGTCATGTGCCTTGATCCAGAGGGATACTTAGAATGCTATCACAATTGCCACTAAGAATTGAATGAGTTCAAGCCAGTTTTTCAAGGGAATTTCACTGGCAAAGATAGATTATTGTGGGATATAAAGGGGACTAGAGGTTTACCTTTCTATTAACTATACTTCATGTAACTCCATCCTCCCTGGAAGGCTGTGAAACAGTTTAGGGACTATTACTTAACATAAATGACTTCCTGTGATTGTACTAGCCCTCTGCTAGTTTATTTTTTTGAACAAAGTTAATATTATTTCAGATATGAGTACATCTTTAGTGAACCTCTAATTAAATCCTCTCTTACCACAAAGAATTTTCTGATAGAATTGTTTCTCTACATTTACTTTCTTTTGGGGAGGAACCCTCAAAGAACACAGAATTTAGGGGCTAGAAAATAAAGGAAATTAAACCTGTGGCGTTTGAAACTCACCTCTGAATCTGGCTGTTGGGATCAACTCAAATGTTGTGTCTGTTGAAAGAATATTGGTAGATTATCTTTGAACCAGGCTTGGGAATAAACAGTCCTGCTTCAGAATTCCAAAATTCTGGATAGTATGCTTTCTTGATTTTCTCTCTAAAAATAAATTACCCAGGTTTAAGTAACATACTCTGCTACCATGTTTACAGCTAAAAGGAAAAATCTTAAATTTAAACTGGGTGGAACTATGCCAAGTGATTTTGATTTGTTTTAAAATCACTGCTCCTTTTGATTCTTTAAACTTGTTCCCTCCGATTCCTGCTCAGCTGAAACAGACTTCTTAGCCACCCTGTCACTCCCTCCCTCTCAAGTCACATTCCTTTTAAGTATGAATTCACTCAACTCTTGCCCCCCAAGCAACTGCTCACCAAACTATTCTTTTACAATGTTTCAATCCAGCCAGAACAAAATTCCAAGAGAAGGAATGTGACTGCAAGCCAGAACCTTATCTTTTTATAGAACAAAATGAAATCCACAGCTATTCGACTTGTACTAGATACAGTGCATGAGTACTTAAGACAATTTGATGATGAAGTACCCTGGGCAAGAAAGCCATAAGGAAATTTCAGAGAAAGGTGCAGGGCCAATTCCTGCAACAAATTTAATTTACCCCACCAAATCACAACGTGTAATTGATAATGGCAGTGAAGGAAAAAAAACAAAAAGTAAAGTAAAAAAGCACAAAAGTTAATCCTTAGGCACTATGCTCATGGTGTTCAATTATAGCATGAAAAACACATGTAATAAAATATACCGGGAGATTAACACTTATAAAACTGTTAACCTTTGCAACATCTATTGCACCTTTGCAACATCTGTTGCACTTACCCTGAATGTGTTTAGCAAGACATCAAATACAGGCCGTCATTCATTTGTAATTCAAATTACAAACCTACTATCCTATAAAACTAGACATTAGCAAACACGGATGGTCATTTTAACATATTCATGTGGTCAGTGAGCACGTACTGCTGCTTCTTTTTGTAAGCAGCAGGGCAAAAATAGAACCTTAAAAGAATTTCTTTTCCTTAGAGACAAGTGGCTTCTCCAAATTTCCTCATGCCTCAGGTACAGCCACCACCCACTCAGCCAGATAATACACAGATGCTGGCAAAATCCAGCTTCATTTCCACAGGCAAAAGAAGGAGATGCTAAAGACCAGGAAGGGATGAAACAAACCTGCATACATGTGTTATCTCAGTGTATTCCTGCCCCTCATCGTTCCTTGCTATCAATGACCCTAACATACCTATACAGGGTGAGATGATGACTTGGGTGATTAGGCTGCTCCATCTCTTCTGAACTTTGAATAAATCCTTTTTCCTTTTCACCAAAATAATTATCCCCCTTTGATTTGGTCAGTGGCAAGCAAAAGAACCTAGGTGGCCAGGAATATTTTGACCCCCATAAAAGCACTCCCTTGGCTTGAAAGCATAACTTATTCATACCATCACTTCTTAATAGTCTCTAAAAATTCATAGAAAACAAAAGAAATGCCAAAAAAAAAAAAAAAAGAAGATGGGAGGCTGCCATATGTTGCCCTAAATTTTAAACGGGGTAAGATGTGAATTCCACAAATTCTAAAAAAAATCACTCAATGGAAATATTTAGCCATATTTTAAATGTTTAAAAGAACCAAGTGAAAAAAAAAAGAACCAAGTGAATATAATTTTAATAGTATATTTTACTGAATTTAATATACCCTATGCACTAGTTAATCTCAATTGTCAACTTTACCAGATTAAAAGATTCCTGGGGGGTAACTGGATTGTAAGAGTACTAACCTCACAATACTGAATAGTCTATTACAAGGCAGGACCTAATAGAGAAAGTGTGTCATGGGAGAAAAACCTTGGGGACTTTTCTCTTGTTGCTAAGACAAAATACCTGACACCCAAAGTTGAAGGGGGAAAGGTTTACTTAGCCTACAGTTCATACAGGTTTCAGTCCACAATCAGGCAGGGTGACAGGGCAGACAGGCAGAAGGCAGCAAGGTAAGCAAGAAGGGGACCTAAGCAGCTTCTTTCTGCCGCTTATGTCTTATCCATTCTGCCAGGATTAGGGTGGTGCCAAACCAATCAGTGGAGCGATTTAGTAATCACACTTCCTTAATCCCAGCATCACACACTCTGAATTCAGCCACCTCTGAAAAAGTCCCATCTATGACTGCATGAGGCTTTGGAGGAACATTTAGGCACAAACCATAACAGGGACTATATCTGATCCTGGGACCCTTCTCTGGCTTCTCTCCAGCTCTCTATAGAATCCCTAGATGCTATGAGTCAAGCAACTTTCTTGGGCCAGGCCCTTTTGCCATGAGGTTTCTACCTTACAGCCAGCCAGCCATGGCCTGAAACCATGAGCCAAATTAAATCTCTCCTCCCTTAAATTGCGTCAGGCATTTTGTTCCAGCAATGGAAAGCTGACCAATATATCTAAATATCATTTCTTCACATAATAAATCTTAAAATTGTTAATGAGCTATTTTACCTCTTTTATTCTACTAGGTCTTTAAGATCTGATATGTATTCTTATGCTCACACCACCTCTTAATTAGAACCAGACACATGCAGTTGTTGGCCAATACAGGGCTGTGCCCCTACTGACTGGTAAGCTACTGACCTCCACAGTCCTGAAACTGATGATGCCATGTTGCAAAACTGGCATCTTGATGCAAAACTGGCATCTTGATGCAAAACTGAGGCAATCACTTATGTGTTACTTTCTTATTAAAGGTGAATCCTCAGAAAGTAGAAATGGGCCAATGGATGAGTGTGGCAGGAATGGGGAGCTATCGAGAGGGTACATTACAAAGGTAGCCACGGTTTAGGCACAAGTACAAACTGTCCATTCCATCTTACACAATTATCTTCTGAGGCAGACAGAGGTCATTTATCTCAGCAGAAGAAAGAGGAACTCATCATTTAGCTTCCATTTCCCATCAAGCAAAGTGTACCGTACAGAACATTAACTCCCCACACTTTCAGGTTACATGAATGTGATGCTGGTTCTGGTCCCACAGCAACTCACACACTATATGGAAAGCCCAAGGTAGCAAGTAAGAAGTGCCTTCAGGGACAGGAGGAAGGGCACTACTGGGTTGTGTCCATGGAAGCCTCTTCCCATAGCAGCTGGGGAATACCAATAGCCAATGCCCCAGGGACAGGAATGCCAGCAAAGATGCAACGTGGTCTGTAAAAAATACCTGATGCCACAAAGAAAATACCAAGCATCACCAGAGGTACTTGCAGTCTAAGCCATATCAAACTGATTTCTACTGTGCTGTAAGTCACCAGACAGGTATATCACGTTTTAACTTGCCTGGATCTCTGACTCTCGGTCATCCATTTAATCTTTAAATCTGATGCAGACCTACTCCTTCCTACATATCAAATTTTGCCCTAGGCACTCCTCAAAGTTAGGTACTATATAAGTAATTTAAAGCCAACCAGACTAATAACATCCAGAGAGCGTTGTCCAGATACTCTTGTGATTCTAGGATCCCAATTCTGGAGACTGAATTCCTGCACTATTGCTTAGTTCTTATCCTTTTTTTTTTCATTTTCTCCCTCTTTCTTGGCCCATTACAGACCACTGTTAGCAAGAGACCCCTGGACTAAAGTTAGGGTCATCCTGCCAGCCTCTTTTTCTTCATTGCTCTATATTCCTAAATCTTTGCTTTCCAGAGCACTGGTCCAGCAATGGAAAACTGACCAATAAATCTAAGTATTACTTCTTCATGTAATAAATATTATGATGGTCAATGAGCTATTTTACATCTTTTGTCCTACTATATCTTTCAAATCTCATACGTATTTTATGCTCATTTCTTAACTTAATAGAGCCAGCAACATGTGGCTGTTGGCTACTACTGCGTTGTACAGCTACTGACCACCTTAGAAACTAGACTCACCTTATTGGGGATTCCTGGTAGAGACAGCTCCCTGCGTACCCCTACCACCCTACCCTGGTCCTCACAGATGTCTTCTTCAACGCCGCTGGATTTCCACCAGTACTTTCAGCTTGACCTGGCCCAACCTTATCAGCTTCCCCAGTGCTCATTCACTTTTAAAAAGATGCTTATTCTCCAGGGGGCAGGGTTCCACTGTCTTTGGCCTTTCCTAGTGAAGGCCTTGTCCAGGGCTTCTGTTACTCATCCTACAATTTGCACAACTCTTCCTCTGGACGTGAGCCCAGGACCAGGTCACAGTTTAAGAGCAGAAGAACCCTCATGTAATTTCCAGCCTGTCTAACTTCACTTTGGGCTTCGTTCTTGCTACCTAGAGCACATTCCTCCTACACTCTTCCAAAGGCTTTCTCCTTATCTTTCTAGTCTCGGCTTACATTCTCATCCTCAGAGAGCCTCCCTGTCCACCTATTTTAAAGCAGATATTTAGTACCATCTCAAAGCACTTGTCATTATTTATATCTTATATATTCATTTGCTTATTTACTTATCTGATTTCCCTTTCACACCCTAAGCTCTATTAAACCTAAAATTACCAATGTATATCCAGCCTCCTCCCATAGTGACAAAATAAATATATTTATTGAGAGCCAGGTGTGCTAACGTACCATTATGGGAGGCTGAGACAGGAGGATCACAAGCTTGAGCCCAACTTGGGCAATTTAGTAAACTATTAAGACCCTGTCTCAAAATAAAAAGGCTGCGGATATAGCTTGATACATAGATCCTGGGTTAGAGTCCCAGTGCTAAGGAAGAAAGAAGGGAAGAAAGAAAGAAAGAAAGAAAGAAAGAAAGAAAGAAAGAAAGAAAGAAAGAAAGAAAGAAAGAAAGAAAGAAAGAAAGAAAGAAAGAAAGAAAGGAAGGTAGGTATATAGGTGTGAGTGTGTGTATTTATTGAATGAAAAAGAATGAGCTAATGATTTATTTATCTAGCGATCTAGCTCCTGTATTAAAAACCAAGGAAAGAACACAGATCAGGGATAAAGTACCATAATTTATGTAAACCACAGACTGGTTTATGATACTACAAAGTGTCAGAATTTGGGATGAACTACAAAAAAGCCCACACTTCCTAAAAGCCTGCTAATTTGAATTTCAAATACATCCCACTGACCCGAGAAAAGTTACCCTGGTTCATTACATTGCTTTCCACCAACATTACTGGATTTATTCCCAACTCCTAGAGCTCGATGGCCAGCCTGTAGAACAGGGAGTCACGAACCAATGGACATGGTACTATCTTTAATTATTTTATAACAGACTTGTTAATAAATTAATGTGAAATTTTACCTGCAGGACTTTGTATGTGCTATTTCCTCAATTCTTTCCACATCTCTCCATCTCAGTTGGCTAATCCCTATTCACCCTCAGATTTCAATTTAAATACCCTCCTCAAGGGGCCTTTAATGACTATACCCACCTGGTCCTATGTGATCCAAATATGCCTTGCTCTGCTTTTAATCAGTTTGTCTCCATCCCAGACCCTCTGTTAAAGGAAGTGACTGAGGTTTGTGTCCTGCTATATCCCTGGTGCCTACCACAGTGCTTGGAATAGAATTGAAGCTCAAGATACTTACTGAATGAATAAGTGACCCACTCTAGGAATTGCTAGGTGATTGAACTCCAGGCCTAGGGAAAGCTAAAGAATGGATCCAGATACAAATTAAGGTCTCTACAAGGTCCCATCCTACTCAGTATCATTTATAAATGACAAGGCTGAGGACAAGCTCTGTTCTGATATGTAAATCTGATAAGGAGAGTATTGGGAAGTGGTCAAAGGAGAAGAGATAAGAGATTGGCTATGTTGAATGTGGGCAAAGACCTTGATTCTTTAAAATAAGTCTGAATATTGTGGAAAGTGCTGGTGCATGGGATTCGTAGAACAGTGTAGAGTAGGAGGTGCGGTTCAAGGCAGGAATTTGCATCTGTTTATTGGACTCACTTACTGGTAGTTTTACAGACTAAAGGCTGGAGCAGTTCCAGTTGTTTCACTTCTGTTTTACCAGAGTTTATGTGTGCTATTTAAAAGCGGTGTTGCGTGACAGGATTCTATAAATTGATCCATGTACATATTTCTCACCCAAGTTCTTAGCTTGTATCACCATTGGTTACAATACAGCTTTCTCATCTTATGCACTTAAATACAGCTAGTTTGTTCACTTCTTTAAATAAACCATTGATGTTTTCTTTATTATTTTAAAAATAATATTATTAGTACACTTTTGACACACACAATGATAACATTTATCATAGGAATTTGTACCTATACATAGTATATCTTAATTCTTTTTTTTTCCCATTCCTTTCCCTTCCCTTCAACTTTTTCTTTCCCTGCTCCTTTACAAAACTTTGTTTGTATTGTTTTTCTTCCATTCTCTTTTTTTTTTATCCCTATTCCTTTCCTTTTCTTCCTCCTCCCCTCTCCCTTGTTCCCCTTCTCACTTGAACATTTTCTTCCTACTTCCCAATATCTATCATCCATTTTGGTCCTTATTTACCCTTTGAGATTTTCCACACAAGAGAAACAATGCACTATTTAAAATGGGTGTCCAATTTATTTCACTTGAAATTATGTTCTCAAGGCACATCCATTTACCTAAAAATGTCTCAAGTTTATTCTTCTTTATGGCAGAGTAGTACTCCATTTTGCATAAAAATCACATTTTCTTCATCCATTCATCTATTGATGGGCATTTGAGCTGTTTTCAAGTTTTAGCTGTTACAAATTGTGCTGCTATCAACATGAGTGTGCATATATCACTGTGGTATGGTGCTTTTAACTCTTTAATTATGTCATCTTGGCTAAATAGCATCAAGCACAGTCTAGAATATGACAAACTGTGTTAACTATTAATTTGCCACCTTTAACCATAGGTACATGTTTTATAGTTATATAACAAAACCTAAAACAAATCCAAAAATCATATACAGTAAATATCCACTCAGTAGAGTGATTTTTACCCACAGGGGAGAAAATTTAAAAGGGGTAAGAGAAAAAAATAGAGAAATAAAAGAAGAGAAAGAGATTAGAAGCAAGGTTGAAGGACAAAAGAAGACTAGCCAAGTTTTCCAAAACTGGTAAAGAAGACAGGAGGGAAAGAAAGAAGGAAAAAGCAAAACCAAGAAAAAACAAAAGAAAAAACTAAAAGCAATGCTCGCACACATGAAAAAACAAAACAATCAAGGGGAAGAAAAAGCCAAGAAAAAAAGATTTCTCTTCGATTTCAAGCCTGTGGTTATCTTCTGGGGTCTACAGTATGTAGTAGTGTCCAATTCAGGACATGTCTCTCCTGTCACTGGTAGAAAAAGGAGGCTGACAGAGCACAGATCCATGCTGGATGATCCTATCAAGCTTCCAAAAGAATTAGGGCAGGGTACAGTTTCCAGTGCTTTGAACTCCACAGAAGTTCAGGTTGACCCTGGCCTCTGATTGCAGGCCTGAGTTGTTCAGCCTGCAACATTCCAGGTGTCTCTCACTGACCTGACCTCGGCTCTCTGACCCTGGACACCTGCAAGATTGTCACTCACTCGGGCACTGTGGGATTTCAACACTGGGAGCCCCGAGATGAAGCCAACCCACAGATGCTCTGAGTCCTGGGTTCATCTGGCCCCTCCCGAAAATGGCGTCTGGCCAAGCACCATCTCAAGGGGAACACTGCAGTTGCTCGAATTGGAGTCACTCGCCAGCTGTTGTAGTGTACAACATCCCCTGCTCCCTTCCACTGGTGTGGTTTGCCCCTCCTTTTTCTATGCTGTGGTCTTTCATTTTCTCTGTAGGGTCCAATTTTCCTTTCAGATCCTTCCTGGGTCCTGGGAGTCCACTTCCCTCCTTCTTTTCTTCCCCAAGTTGTTATGTTTCAGTATATGAATCCCAAATCTTGGAGAGGATGTTTGTTGCTATATAGCAGTTGGCCATCTTCCTGGAGGTATCTGCTTTATTCTTTGTTTTTTTAAACATTCTTTGGGAAATTTTATTTATTTATTTATTTATTTATTTAGGCCTTTTGAGACAAGGTCTTGCTGTGTAATTCAGGCTGGCCTTGAACTCACTATGTAGCCCAGGCTGGCCTAGAACTCATTGTGATTTTCCAGCTTCAGCCTCCCGAGTGTTTGGATTACAGGTGTGCACTACCACTCCTGATATCTGCTTTATTCTTGAGCTTGATAAAAGGATTGCTAAATGTCTGTTGAGGTTAGAGGAACTGAGTTGATATAAATGGGGCACAGAACCCATATTTTAGATGATAGCCAAACTTTTAACAGAACCTCTGAAATGTACCCATTAGATAACCCTTCAGGGCACTGGTCTCCTCTAAATTAAGTCTCGTCCATTGTCCCATGAATGCCTCTTTTCAGGAATCAAAACTTCTTAGTAACTAGTAAGATCTCCATTAATGCTCACTCTAGGATGCACTTATTAGGGCATCAGCTATATTGGGGACACATGTGAGTGAAACCTTACTGAAACTCATTGCAGACTATGTAGGTGCTCCACCAGACCCACACTGTTCAAATGGGACCCACTAATCATGTGTAGCTATAAGCTTTTGATATGTGATTAGTGCAAATCAATGTAAGCTGTGAGTATAAAGTACACACTGGATTTCAAAGACTTGGTAGAAAAACATAAAAATATCTGTAATAATTTTATAGTGATTATCCATTGTAGCAATAGAATTTTTATAAGTAGATTAAATGAGATATTATTAAATTAATTTCATCTGTACTTTTTGCTTTTTATATGGCTACTAAAAAACCTAAAGTCGTATCTGTGGCGTGATTTTGTGGTTTGTGTCATATTTCTTTTGGGCAGCGCTGCATTCGATATTCACTTCTGCATTCCAAAAGCTGCTTATTGCAAACATCTGAGACTCTTCCCCCAGGGCTTTTTCCTGGCATCAGACCTGCAGTCGGCCCATGAAAAAGAAGTCAGAAGTGCTGAAGAATTAATGCTCCTAGAGGCAGTCCTCACGACAAAAGGGGCACGGGGAATAAAACCCCCAGACTCCCTGTCCCTCAACTGAAACAACTCTGAGGTGCATGGTCCATCTGACCACCGGGTACAGGACGGAGGGGACAGGACTGAGCTCCAGCTGCCCATCGTGCCGACTGCTTGGCAACACAAGCTTTACTAGCTTCCTTCCCCATCCTGGGTCATTCCCTTCAGCTGGTTCCTAATATAATCTCCCAAACTGTTTGTAACCAAATTCTTCTCTTGACTTCTAGAACAGCGCAAACTGGGAGAGTTCTAGAATTATTTTTTGTTTGTCTATTTAAAAACCCTGGAGGCCTGGGACGTCGCTCAGTAGCAGAGTGCCTGCCTAGCATGCATGAGGTCCTGGGCTCTGCGCTTTGCCAGTGGCAGCGAACCTGTGAACACGTGTTGCAGCCAGCTGTTTGTTATCACTGAAAGCCCTAAAAGGTTTGCCGTCACCGCTCTGTATATTAAGTTCCCAACTTGCTAACACTTGAGTTGTGAACTTTCACGGATGCGAACAGATCTGGCACTATAAACATTCAAAGATGTGAACAAATCACGGAAGCGGCTCATGTGTCTGCCGGACATTATCACAGTCGCGCTGCTGCGTGTTTACTGTACAATGTGATGGTGTGCAGTGGTACAGTGCAGGCAGGGACTTACTGTATTTTTGTACGTGTGTTTGGTTTTTCTATGCTTTACATTGTATATCTGTGTGAAAGGTGTATAAGACTCACTTTGTTGACTTACAAGTGAATCCTGCTTATGACTGTTCTCGTACAGAACTTGTCCATAAATTGGAGATTTACTGTACCATAAAAATAAACATAAATACATAAAATCAAAACCATAGTCTTAGAGAAGTTGAAAAAAAAACTTGCCTAATGTGGGACATGCTGGCACATACCTGTAATCCCAGCACTTGGGAGACCGAGGCAAGAGGATTATTGTGAGTTCAAGGCCAGCCTGGGCTACACAGTGAGTTCAAAGTCAGTCTGAACTACATAGTAAGACCTTGTCTCAAAAAACAAAACAATATAAAAGAAAACAAAAAGCCTTGCCCAAGGTATATGGTTAATATGCAGCAAATCAAATATTCAAGCAATTATTCCTGACCCCAAAGCACTGATCCTTGAGTGCTGTTGAGACAGGAGATTAATGCATGGCAAAGCTGGCTGGAAAAGTAGGCATGACCTCTTAATTACAAGATCCCAGAACACACGCACAAAACAGTTCCCAAATTCTTCCAAAAACTCGAGCAAGTTTTCAATAGGATGGCATAGACCTGACATCAGCTGGAGGTGTGGGATCCCAGAATCACCTCTCAGCGCCCATATGTAGAAGTTCTCGAAGGTTTCCTCACAATTTGGACAGTATAAAAGGACATAGATGCCAAGAAGAGCTTGCTATTGTGCCTTTCCTTATGATAGCCTGCCCTGCTTCCTCTAGGATATAGTTGGTATTTCCTCTTTAACTTGCCCAAGCTCGCTCTGCAGAGCCAGTTTCTCCCTCATTCTTCACTTTTACTTTTTCAAGTAAACTTTGCCACTGGCTTTTGCTTGCTTCATTGAGTTCTTTATCTGAGGAGAGAAGAACCTGGAATCTAACTGCAGAAGGAAAGGCAAGCAACCCAAAACCCAGTAACATTATTTAGGAGCCACTTTTAAAAGGAGCCACTTGGTAACACCATCCTATAGGTTCTCTCTTCTTAGTAGGATGATCCACCTTCGCTGGGGCGGTGAGAACTACTAGTTCACTTGAGGAAGGACAATGGAGCAGAAAAGAAGAACAAGAATAGCTCTTCTTATACATGGAGCGCTGCAGGCAGCTTCTAAGTCAGTCTCGCGATGTGCTCACTTTCTAACAGTCGCTGTCTTTCAAACCTGTCCTCTCCAGGGTGGACTAAACTTATTTTTTTTTTTTTGTTTTCTTTTGTCGTTGCTTTTGTTTTTTGAAACAGGGTCTTGTATGTAGTTCAGGCTAGCCTCGAACTCATTACACTGGCCTCAAACTCATAGTGATCCTCCTGCCTCAGTCTACCAAGTGCTGAAATCACAAGTGTGTGCCACCGTGCCCAGCTGTGGGCTAAATTTATTCACTCACTTCTGAACTAAAAGTATATGGCAGAAGTGATGGAACATCACTTCCAAGATTAGGTTATAAAAAGGCTACAGCTGCTATTTTGGATGATCACTCACTTCTCTCTCCTGGATCTTGCCACATGTCATAGATTAAATTACACCCTCTTCCTGCCAAAATTAATACGCTGATGCCCTAACCTCCCTTGTGATATTTGAAGATCTCTAGAAAAGTAATGAAGGTTATATGAGGCCATAAAAGTGAGACTCTAATCCAATAGGGCTGGAGTCTTTTTATGAGAGATTGTTCTCTTTCTCCATACCCACACCACACAAAGTATTATGAGGACACCATGAAAAGGAGAGAGCTGTCACCAAGAAGTAAATTTACCAACAGCTTGATCATGGACTTTAAGCCACCAGAATATGAGAAATAAATGTCTGTTGTTTATGCTACTCAGGTATGTGGCATTTTGTTACAGCAGCCTAAGCAGATCATAACATTAAGTAGACCTGTGGAAATGTCCATCTGTCAAGAGACCAAAAAAGCACTTCAACTACTGCCTGAGTGAGTTTGGAAGCAGATTCCCCTCAGTCAGACCTTCAGACAAGACCGTGGTCCTGGATGAAAGAATGACTACCTCCCCATGAGAGACCCTGAAGCAAAGATGTACCACCAAGCCACACCCAGCTTCCTGACCCACAGGAACCCCCACCCCAACAGGAACTTTGAGATAAGAAATGTTTGCTGATAATTTGTTATACATCCAGAGAAAGCTGATACAGGGAAGCAACATGCAATGTTGGCTGATGAGAGTCAGCTCCACAGGCACTGCCCTTGAAGAGAGAGAAACAGAGACAGAGACAGGGAGACAGGGCAGCGATTAGGGAATCCTAGGATGAAGTCAAATAAAATAGAGATAAGGAAACAAAGGTTAGGAGCAGGCAGGCTGCTGGCCAGGCAAATGGAGACTGTCTTTGCAAACCCCAGAACCAATGGCTCTAGACTGGGGCTGGACTTCTACATACTACAGGCTGCAAGATTTATTTCCAAATGGCCACAACCAATTGGTAACACAATGTATTCATCTAGGTTACACCAGAAGCCAACTACCAGTAAGATAATGATGCAAGTGAAAGTAATTAATTTAGAGGCCACCATTAGAGTAGAGAAGTAATGCAGGAAAGAGAAGGAAGCCAATAAAAAATATGCTATCAAGCAAATTATCACTGTGGGCAACGACTGAATTTTAATGCCAGTGAGACTGCTAGGAGATGGAATAAGGCATGCATCTCTGAATTATCCTACCCAGGGGTAAGGATATAAAATTACTGTTATAAATACCTGTTGAAATGCAGAAGCCCATTATGCTTTTGAAGAAATCCAAAGGATAATGTTTCAACTCAAAAGTGCTCACTCTCACTCTTGTTTCAAGTCTTGATTTGAATGACACATCTTTGAAAAGTTAGTTTTTCTAAGTCTTAGTGTTCTTGCCTATAAAATGAACATAATAATTCTTAGTATACTTGGTAGTTGTGAGATAAATTATGTAAAATAGGTAGCACAAAGGCAAATAATAAGTTTTTTTTAATTTTTTTAAACTTGCAATAATAATTTGATGATGGCAAATGTCTTAGTTGCTTATCTCTCATTGTTGAGACAAAATACCTGATACCCAAAATTAAGGGAGGAAAGCTTTATTTAGCTCACAGTTTGTAGAGGTTTCAGTCCACAATCAGCTGGGTAGAAGGCGGGGTAGTGTGGCAGACAGGCAGAAGGCAACAAGGCAAGCAAGAAAGGAGCAAAAGTGGGTAAGCAAGCCTCTTTCTGTCTCTTGTATTTTATCCAGGCTACCTGGCTTTTGGGTGGGTAGCACTCCCACCTTTAATCCTAATACCCTTTATCCTAGCATCATATCCTTGATCCCAGCCGAACTATGCCAAACCCATCAGTGGACTAATTTAGTAATCACACACTCTAGATCCAGACCCACCTATGACCACATGATGCTTTAGGGGAACACCTAGACACAAACCATAACAGCAATTTTGCCCATGCAAAAGATTGATCAAAGAAAAATAGTAACACTACTTAAAAGTCACCATTAATGTACTTAGGACAAAAAGCCCAATATAAACAAATGATTCTTGAAATTTTCTTTCACATTCCGGCATTTAGATAACATTAAAAACTTAATATTGTTTTCAGGCATATCAAACCAAAATTTTATTATTCCTCCAAACTTGCTCTTTCTGGAAAACTTTCTTTATTAAAACTGTTATATGTAAAACACATAGATGATCAACATGATAAAATTTTAAATAAGTTCACACCATTAAGTTAAAATGAACTTTGAATTTTAAAATGCAAAACAATAAAATGGAGAACTAGCACTCCAGAGTGGTGATTTTCAAATTGCAAAATCACACTCGTGTACACAAAATTAATCAATAAATGAACTTTCAAGTGTTTGCTTCTGGAAAACACAGAGTTGGAGACTAAACTCAAATTCATGAAAGATGTCCGAGCAAGCTAAGCAGGCCTAATAAGCCAAAGATAAATAAGCACTCCAATATCTGAAAATGGAACAGAAACATTGTACAGTCTAAGTATCCCAGGCTTCATAAAAATGGTTCAAAAACACTGGAAATTCTCTGATAATAAATGCAGATATTTAAGATCACACAAAAATTGACAACATTATCACCATAATGCACAAAATCACCAACAAATGACAAACTTCTATGATCAAAATATTTATTTTTGACCAATTTGTTTCAGCCAATTCTCTTGGAGTTCCCAGCACAGTCCAACACATGTTTGACAAATGTTAGTTCCCATCTATTTATCAGCATGCCAGCAATTTTTGTTAAAGAAGAAAATGCTTACGAAGATTTCCAAAACCCATTTCAGAGCTCAAATCATCCCCAAAAAGGACCTACTGGAGAATGCCCAATTACAGGAAATCAAGAAAAAAGGTCACAACGAAGTGCTTTTGGGAGTGTTTGTGGAAGAAAAGAGTAGCAAAGAGGCAAACTCTGAACAGTTAGAGAGAGCCAATCAATACATCCATTTGGATAGTGGTGCGACAATCTAGGTCGTGTCCCCAAAACACAATAATAATAAGGTCTGAGGCTTCCAGAAGCAGAGCTTAGAACAAGGGGAGGCCATGGAACGGCTCAGAAGCAAAATCTGTGATGCTCTTGAGGCACTTTTTACTAAACCAGGCAAAACCTGAGAGGAATCCATAATGTAGTCAGAAATGACTAGGCAAAGTCACCAGAAAACTCAAATGTCTATCACATGTATAACCCTACATGGAAAAAGATGATTTAATAGTCCAACACAAGTCTTTGGAAATACTTCTTCAGGAAAACTTGGTTTCTTTTACATGGATTTTGTATTCATTACATTTTGATTACTAATCTTTCCTAGACCTTATCACCAAGAATGAAATACACTGACCAGTGAACATAAACATTCTCGTTGTAGTGGCCTAGATATCCAAACTATAAATTACAATATTGCATACTGGTTTACTGCCCACTCGTTGAGGCTGACGACAGCTGAATTAGTCACTGGGAATCCATGTCCAAAGGCATACAATGCTGTTGCTATGCTTTCCAGTGTCTTCCTCCAAGGCTCAACTTCATGCTCAGCCTCAAACAACTTGCCAGCCTCACACTCCAGCAAATGTATTCTGTGCTTGGATGTCAGTGATTACCGCCAGACTCTAAATCCATTAGTCAAATTCTTCTCCCACGGTTAGAGGCAATTCTGTTTGGGAAGTCATTTAGCAGCTTTGTCTTCCTGCTAGAGATCTAGGTCAAGTTGTTAAATGTCTTAGTATTGTGGGATCCCCAGTTGCTGGGGTGATAAGCAGCCCACAGTCAGTGGGGCAATAGCTCTGGGCCAGACAATAGCTGTGCAACCTTTATTGGAGAAAGGTTATTGCCAAAGGTTTTTGGGATACAGGAGAAAGAGAAGACACTAATTTGGCTCAGTGTTTTCCTTGGTTGGAATGATTTTATTTACAAACCTTTGGTTGCCTAAGCAAAAAATAAACAAATGATCTTATCCTGGTACTTTCAGGCCATTAAGTTTAGATCTTACAGAAGAGCTGCAATGGCATGCCCAGTTCTCCAGTGGACAGATGAACCCCTGCATGGTTCAGAAAGTGTTTATCTAACAGCAGTAACGATGCCAGTTAGAGCAGCCATTTGCTGACAGCAGAGCTCAGCCTGCTGAGTGGCTAGTTCTCTCGGTTTTGTGTGGCAACAAGGAAAATGTTCTCATCCCAGTGTATGATTTGTGAACAAAATACATGATCTTGGTTTTGACTAGTTGGCATGAATGAATAATCAAGAGCATATAAATACAGTTCAGTTCCTCAAGACCAGATATTATTTTAAAGCAAGATGTTAAACTTCCACATCACACTCTCTAGCGTGCAAAACCATCCCCTATACAAAAAGCTAAATTAACTCGTTGTCCAATTGTTTGTCTCTTTTTACTATGCAATGACCTGGGAATCATACAGATTATTTTAAGCCCACATTCACCATCTACAATCACTGATTGTTATAAGGAGGTCATAAATCCTTGTGTGTGTCAGTTTTCTTATTTGCAATATTGGGATAAGACTGATTTAACAAGTCTTTAATAGGTGTCTAACATGTATCAGTCATTGTTTTAAGTGCTGGAGATATAGATATGTAAAAAGAAAAGAATATAAAAACTTCAGCCATTATGAAACTTTGATTTTTCTACATCTGGAAATCGTTTGGAGGATTATAAGAGGTAACAAATCACATATAATTTTCTTAGCACATAGTAGGTACGTAATATTACCCTTCACTCAATCTTGTTTCATGATGCAAAGTACTATGGAGAGAGAAGAAGAAAATACAGTGTGTCACTTCTGACTTATGTCAAATCAAAACACCAACCTACAGAGGTCAATATTTTTTTTAAACTTCAGATTGAATCAATTAGCGGGTAAAAGCTGGCATTTTTCTTAAATTAAAAAATGGAATGGAATAGAATGCAATGGAAATGTAATGAAGTTCAGCATTGATTTCTGAAGCTTTGTTTCAATTGAGAGACAGAGAGAGCAGAAAGAGAGTGACGGAGAGAGAGAGAGAGAAAATGTATACACACTTGTGTACTGGGTCAGGATATAAAATACATTTCTGACTAGATCACAGTTTTAAAACAAAGAAAGGGATTTTTTTTCTGCTTTTGTTATTATCTTCACATACCTAACTAACTTTTTATTTAGTGTGCCAGTTAAAATTCATTGTCAGTTTGACTGGATTAAGAGACTCTTAGATTGATGGCTGGCTCATGGGGGCACTATACTCATCCATTGATTAACCCACTAATGTTCATAGCTGCATGTGCTATGTGTTGGGAGCTGGGGCCAATTGCAGTAGGGGGTAACTATGGGCTCACCTTTGGAGGCTACAACTTTTGTTGGCACTCTTCCCAGCTGCCATGAACTGACCAACTCCACCTTGCAGTCAGCCAACTATGGAAACCATGAGCCCAAATAAACTTCTCCCCGCTTAATTCGTGGGTGTCGGTGTTTTTTCCCAGCAATGGGAAAGCTAACCAATATGCCTAGTATTTAAAATAATAACTACTATAAAAACACACATAGAGGTGTGAGTTTTTTATGAAACTGAAAAAATATCCCATAGAGCAAAAAATCTCTTAAAGTCATTTGCTAGTCTCATACATGTATTTCTTAGAATGTCCAACCCAGAAGTAGAATGGATGAAGGAATTTGTTTCAAGGAAATTTCCAAAAGTGACATCATCTCAATAGTTTGTAAATTAATATGTTTGCATGATGTTGTTTGCAATTATTATGAATAAAATTAGAAAGAGGTGTGAAAATAAGACTGCAAATCAGAAAGAGAAAGTTGACAAATGGTGTGTGTATTAGTTACTGTTCTTGTTGCTGAGACAAAATACCCAACACCTAATGTTAACGAAGGAAAGGTTTGTTGTAGCTCACAGTTTGTAGAGGTTTCAGACTGGCTCCAAGGCAGGGTGGCACAGCTGAGGAGAAACAGTTCATGGCAGGCAGAAGGCAGAAGGCAGAAAGGCGCCAAGCAGTGAAGTAGTGAAGCAGCCCTCTTTCTGTCCCTTACATTCTATCCAGGCTACACACACTTAAACTGGATAGCACTCACACCCAGGGTGGGCCTTCCCATTATCTATACCCAGAACTATGTCAAACCAATCAGTGGACTAATTTAATAATCATACATACCCTTAATCCTACCATCACACACTTAATCTCAGCATCATACACTCTAGATCCAGCCACCGCTGAAAAGCCTCACCTATGCCCACACAAGGCTTATGGGAGACATATGGTCTTCCCTCTCATCAATGAGACAAGTTTTGCTCAATGTTCCAGACACATATTATGCCCTACTTTTTTTTTTGCATTAAAATGACAATTATTTTTTTAAATTTTTTATTTTTACCAAGAACATGTAATGGTACATTGTATACATAATGATCATAATCAACATGGTTATTTTGTACCTGTACATGATACATCTTGGTTTTCCCCCCTCTTCCCCCCTTCCCCTCCCCTCCCTTCCATTCATCCACCCCTCCCTATTTGCAACAAGTGTAACTACACTTTGCCCTTTTTTCCCCTTTCATCTTACTTTTCTTTTAACCTTCTTCTTTATCCCCCTTTTCCCTATCTAGTTCTCCTCTCTTTTGAATACTGTCTCTCTTTTTTTTTTTAAACATAATATCTATTCTACCCCTTTGTCCTTATTTACACTTATGGTTTCTCACATATTTAAAGACCCTATCCAAAAGTGGGCATCTGAAATGTCCTACTTTTTGAGTCATTCTTCCTGATTTCAGATCCTTGCCAGATCTCTAAGCCATCTCAGAGCCACCAGACTTACCCTCATACCACTGGTCCTCTTTGTGAATCATCCACTATTATTTTTTTTAATCATCAACTGTTATGAACTATAACCTAAGTCAGTGTAATCATGAACAAGTAGCAAGCTTTTAAACACACACACATACACACACACACACACACACACACACACACATATATAACCTCCTAATCTTTTGTAAGTCTTCCTGAAGAACTTTATTTTCTCAGCACTGGGGATTAAACCCAGGACCTTGTATGTGCTAGGCAAGTGCTCCACTACTGACCTATAGCCCGCTGTCTCAGAATAGCATTTTAAAATGCCAAAAATGTATAGTGAATAAAAAGGATGCCAAATATATTGAAATATAACTGCTGAAATATTTCAAAATATATGTGATATAAAAATACATAGGATTCCCTACAAATAAATTAAAAACAGACCAGTAGTGCATCTACTACTGCTACAATTTCAAAGTAATAGTGAGATTAAATGACATGTTGAGTTATATATAATATCAGCAATGTGTCATGAAAATAAATGTAACTTCTATTAGTGACAAAGAAAATCTAATAATAGGATATATCGCCTATACTCATAGTTGAAGAAAATTCTATATTTTAGAGACTCAGTGAAAATAAGAAATGTCTTTTTCATATCTAAGACTATCAACTTCTCAAATTCTACCTCTGCAAAAGATCCATAGACTCCAGAGTAAGAACCCATGATTAGAGGTAGGAAATTGCTCTACACCTCTATATGAATTCACTGCAAAGTAGCAAAAAAGACAAATGCCTGCCAGCCTTGCCATTTAATTGACAGGTGGGCCCATGACAACGTGTACCTTGTTCTTTAAACTTGATAAAATCCCAATTCTATTTTAGAAAGGACTGACAGCACCTTAAAGGAAGTCTTATCCAAACCAAATATGACAAAATTCAAACACCATGATTCCATTAATCCTCAAGTAGAATCATACATCTAAGAAACTCTCTTAGATGGTTTTTAGGGTTTTTGGTTTCTAAATTTTTCAGGGTTGATGCTAATGGTTGTGTTTGTTGAACTCTGCATCACCCAGTAACCCTGCTGCCACTCCCAAAGATAGAGGCTGCTGGGTTCCTTCATTCTTATACCTATTCCAAGAGGCAATACTCAGAATATTTAGCATCAAAAGTAGTACAGACCGCCCAATCAGAATGAATTCTGACTACTAACTAGCACAATCATGACCATATGTCCTGGCTGAATTTCAGTCTTGACCATGTCATGCAAGAGTTGGGAGCATCTTCTAGAGTGCCAGTGATGGCAAACCTTTTGGAGCTTTCAGTAATAACAAACAGTCTGCCACAGCACACATGCCGTAGGTTCGCCACCACTGTGACAATCTTCATTAGATTAACCATAATACCACCATTGAACTTTCACTTCTAAACTATAATATACTAATTAACAAAGCCTATAGAATTGATTAGAAATCAACATAGGTAAGATACTTACTGATAGTATTCATCTCTGGAGTGTGTCTTTTTGATTAAATACCAGTAATCTATTCCTGAAGGTTGTATTTCAGTAACTATATTTTGTGTATTGATTAAAAGAAACACAAATGCAGATATTTCTACAGACTATTCTGAAAGTTATTTTAAAAATTTAGAAACCAATTATTAAAATTTAAAAACCGTTATCATTACTTTGAAAAAAATAACTTACTAGATTTTAAGCCTGTTGAACCATTTTTAAAGAAAGACTTCTTTTATTTGTCACTGGAAGAAATTCATACAAAACTATCTCTGAGTTTGGGTGTGTAGTTTCCCCTCCATTAAATGACATTTCACAACCTTTGGGAAATCCTCAAAGTGTCATGAAGTTTTAAAGGAATCAAATCTAGCAGGAAGATCCTGTCATTCCCTTTATGAAGCATGAAGGGATACAGATTTTAGAAAGCCTGTCTGGAGAGACTAAAAAAGATCAAAGATTAGAACATGGAAAGATCATGACAAAAACAGAGTTAGAGAGGAGGGTAAAATTATTCTTTTAAACTTACAAGTTTGAATGAGTGTGAGATACAACATCAGATAACACAATTAAAGCAGACGAGAAATCTCAGGATGAGTGAGATTTAAAAGCATTTGAGCGTAGATTTCTATCTTCCTCTTCTGATATCAAAGCAAACTCAAGTGCTCAGACAAGAGTATCACATCCTACTAAGCTAGTAAAGTAGAGTTTAAAAAAATCAAAGTCAAATGCAGGCACAGTGGTGCATACCTATAATCCCAGCTGTTCCAAGAGGCTGAGGCAGAAGGATTGCAGGTTTGAGCCCATTCAGGGCAACTTAGTGAGACCCCACCTCAAAGTAAAAAATAAAAAGGATGTAGCTCAGTAGCTAAGTGCCCCTAGGTTCAATCTTCAATACCTCAAGGGGAAAAAATAAAATCAAAGCCAAGATAATCTGTACAAAATCCATGAAGGTAAGTACTCACGTGTACCAGGAGTCAAAAAATACCTCAAACAAATCCCTTACACAACACTATAAAATCTATAAAGAGAAATATGGAAGCAATTTAAAAAGAGAGATGGAAACTAAACTAGTTCTTAATCAAAAAATAATTTTAAATAAATTTAAATCAATTTTAAAATAAATAAAATTTAAGTAAATAAGAATATTTCTAAAAGCAGACACAATGAATTATGACTAAACAAAGACAACTAGAGTGGCCCAGGACTCAAAGAATAGTCATGATTACAGTAAAAAAAAATTCTTCTGGAGGGCAGCTAGACTGAATTTCTCAGCATTCTTTGTAGTAGTGTGAGCCACATGGCTAAATTCTGACCAAACATGAATGAACTTGACAAACCTCAATGCAGATCTGGCCCACAATTCATTCACACTTCCACACTCTTTTACCTCCCACGGTCTTAAAGATTGCAGAAGATTTTGAGACTACAGAAAAGCAGGACCACAAGGAACCTAAATTTCTAGTTCCCTTCTAGTTATCTTTCAAAAAAAGTTAAAGACATCATATTACAGTGATACATACATCCCCATGCTTATAGCAGCACAATTCATAAAAGCTAAATCTTGGAAGCAGCCTATATATCTATCAATAGACGAATAAATTTTGAAAATGTGCTTTTCATGTACAATAGAACACTACTTTGCCATTATGAAAGATAAATTTAAGTCATTCATAGGATTTAGCTGCACCTTGAGACCATAATGTTAAGTGAGATAAATCTGACACACAAAGTTAGATATTGTATGGTTTCTCTTAAATGAGAAACTCAAAATATAAATAAAGACCAAAATAAAATTCAATAATAGGAAACAGGAAGATAGCGCAAATGGGAAAGCAACCAAGAGATGGAGGGCAGGGGGAGGAAAGGAAGGGAAGGAGATGAAAAAAAGAACTAAGATGTATTATGTAGATGTACCAACTCCTCCCCAAGGAATGGAATCATTATGTACTGCAAACATGTACTAATAAAAAATAAAATTGAAAAAATACATGGTTGCCTACAAGTAGGGGATTGTGAGTGACATTTTTTTCCTATTTCCTTTGTCTCAAAATTCATATAAGAGGCATCCACCATAAATATTGATTATCCAGTAAATCAATAAGTAAAAAGGAAAAATATTAACTTTTTAAGGTTAATTATTTCTACTTTTTTGTGATAACTCCAGGTGGCATAGATTTTTGTGCATTTATTTACTAAATATCCCCAGTACCCAGAAAAGGGCCAGGAACACTGTCAGCATTCAATAAGTGTAGTTTAGAAGAATGCACACTTTCTGTTATGTCCAATATGTTGCTTATTTGTCGATGCTCCTCTTTAAATGTGATGATCTTGACTAAATAAAATATGTGAGATCAAAAGTACTTTTTTACACATCTTCTTCATATTGCAAAGTACCCTGTGACTGTATTTACTCTTCACTATATATTTAGTACTGTATTAAGACCAAAGACGGCATCTGAGTTTTTTGTTTTTTTGTTTGTTTGTTTGTTTGTTTGCTTGCTTGCTTTTAGAAGGGACATCACATTGTTGGCTCATATTGATCTTATAATCAACTAAAACCTTCAAGTCTTTTTCACATAATTTGTTGTCAAGGCTGATCTCCCTTATTTGGCACTTGTACAATTGATTTTCTTAACTCCAAATGGTGGACTTTAAATTGATCCTTGTTAAGTTTTATCTTATTTGTTTTGGTCCATTATTGAAGTCCATTGATAAACTCTTGAATCCCTGGTTCTGCAATCTTGTATATTACCTCTCTGCATATCTCTTCTGATAACTTTATTACTTTCCAAGTCCCAAAGTTGAAGATAAAACTATTAAATGGATATGAATCAAGAGGAGAATTCTGCTAAACACCATTAGAAATCACACCTAGGATTACACTGATCTTCACATCGACACTCTCGAGATAAGTATCATAGAATGTTAGATTTGAAAGTAATCATCAGGTTCATCCAACTTTTAAGATTTGTGCCAAGCTTTACAATTTGTTGGCTGTTTAACACTTTCATGATCCCATCTGTACAGAGATGTTCATTACTTCCTTTCAACTTCAATTCTACTTTCTTAGACAGAAAATTGTTTGTTTCTTTTCAATACTGGGGGGTTGAATGCAGGGATTTCACACTGAGTTACAGTTACAGTCTTATCCCTTTTTAAATTTTATTTTTTAATTTTTGAGACAAGATCTTGCTAAATTGTACAGCTGGGCTCAAACTTGCACTAGAGTGCTGGGATTGAGAAAAATTCTTAGAAAATCTACCTTCCTCCATCCCTGGAGGGAGCAGCTCTCTTTATTCACATATGACTTTTTCCTCCAATATCAGCTGATCAGATACTAGGGACGCTAAACAATACAAACACATCTAGCTACTAGGGGTTTATTCATATATTCAAAGTGTACTACCTACTATATATCAGGCACTGTTCAAGACTCTTCAATGTATCAATTTAAACAAAGATTCCTGCCCTTGTGGATTTTATAGCAGCTGAAGAAAAATATATATGAAATATAAGTAAAGTATATAGTATAATAAAACAGTAAACATTGTGTCTATCATGAAAATCATTGGAAGTATTCTCTAAATTTGTATTTCCTGGGTTTCAAATAGAATTCTATTCGTTTGTGATTTTTTTTTCTTAAAATTACGATAGGAAATGCATGAAACCCCTGACTAAACGGTTGGAAAGGAACATCTTTGAATACTTCTTTGCCTGATAATCTTCCTCTCATCCTTCATAATCTCTGTGAGATGTGGATAATTAGGAGTGACAAACTCTCAACATTTTTATGAAATGTATGTACTTCTTTTTTCTTTTTCTATAATCACAATCTTAGCTCAAGTCATTATCAAATAATACAGACTGGATTATTTCCATCATCTTCTACTCTGGGTTTCTCAAACTATCTGTGATGGACAGTGGATTTTCACTTTTGTTTTTGTTTTGTATTTAATGTCTAATCCATTATGAACCAACACCTTCATAACATATAGTAAAATCAACTTATTTGAGAATGATCATGTATGTGGGTCTTGCAAAGATGTCAAATTTGCTATAAAAGTTCCTAAATGCTTTCTCTTGACTGCTGTATTTTTTTTGTCATGGTCTGGTAACAAATGCTCGAGGGTCCAGTAGCAATGGCTGGATCACATACTTTGAATAACAGTGTTCTAATGGATATCATCACTCCACTCCTCCCATTCTTTCTACCAAAAACATCTAGAATGGCTTTTTAAAATGCAAATTAAATTCTGTCAGCCCTCAGCCTGCAAAATAACTGAAGAAAAAGAAAAAGTTAAGCACATGGACTGTGGACCCAACTCTGGGAGCCAAAACGCCCGGATTTAAATCTCTGCTCTACTATTTGCTAGAGAACATGATATGGCCAAGTCACTTAATATCTATGCACTCCAGGTTCTTCATCTAAAAATTGCAATAATAATAATATTAACTTCATGAGGATGTGAAATTAATACAGAGGCTAATTTTTTTGAATAGGTTAATTTTTGTAAAGTGCATAGAACAATGTTTAATGCATACTAAGTATGTATGCTGCTTCTACTTTTATTATTTATTATTAGCATGGCCCACAGCATCCTACTTTTGTAAATGTTACCATCATTGTTACTGTTGCTGGTATTATTTTTAACATGGCCTACCAGTCCCTCCCTGAAATTTGTGGTTAACACAACAAAAGCTAACTGTTCACAATACCCCACAGCTTTTCTTTTTTCTTTATTTTAAATTCTGTTTCTCAGGATTTTGTCTCTTTTCATTGTCAGAAACACCTGATCCTATATGGAACATTCTGAAGATGTCATACACTAGGAAACAGTACATGAAAGGTTCAGAGCCCATCCCATGCTTTCAAAACTTGGGAAAGCTCTTGAACTTTTATTTACCTCCTTGCAGAATTGGGGGGGTGAGGTGCTGGGGATCAAACTCAGGGCCTTGTGCTTCCTAGGCAAGCACTCTACAACTGAGGTAAATCCCCAACCCCATACTCACAGAATTTTAAATGTGTAATTTTAAGTTTGTTTATACATATACGCATTATGTATGTGTGTATAATTACACCTATTGGGGAAAATAGAGTGCTCTCCTAATGAAGGTTATGTAAATTCATATAAACAGGTGAAAAATATGAGAAACAAAAGAGCAATGGAACCCGTACCAAGAACAATTGAAGTTAACATTTCTTGTTCCTATCTTCCTAGACAATATAAAAATGAAACTAATACTAAAGATCTTAGATCAAATATAAAATTAATTCCCAAACATGCCAATGATATTCTAAAGATGCCCATTAATTTGCAGAGCGATACAAGGTATGACTGGAAAATACAGTGTATTTGAATTTTTTAATTATAAAAAACACATTGCTATTAACACCCCTCATATACTCCCCCTTTCTTTGAACACACTTATCCCTTTGTTCTTGCCACTTTCTGAAGCAATTCTGGAAGTCCTTTATTATTGGTGTCTTCAGTTGCACCTGCTGTAACTTCTTTGATGTCCTGAATTGATTCAAAAGGTTTATTTTTTTTTCATGGTCATTTTAACTTTGGGGAAGAGGCAAAGATTAGATGGTGCCAGATCTGACAAATAAGGTGGATGAGGACACACTGTAATGATTTTACAAACCTGCCTTTTATTTGGATGGGAGTGGGCACCTATATTCACCGTACTTTTGATTGCATCTTATAAAGACATTCACAAAAGAGGACTCTAGAACTGCTTCAGGAAATGGTAAGAACAATTGGATAAGTGTGTTCAAAGTGAAGGGGAGTAGTCTGAGGGGCATTAATAGCAATGTGTCTTTTACTATAATAAATTTTTTTACTTTTATTAGTACATGTTTGGTGATTATACTCATTGTAGGAAATTGGTAAATGTACATAACACATTTTGATTTTATTTTCCCCCTTCCCTGAAGCCCCTTTATGTTTTTCCAGCATCAGATTCATTTATTTATCTTATAAAACCTTATAAAGTTAATTATCATATGTACAGATTGAAAACCAGACTAACAGGCCAAAGAATATGTAAAATAATTGTACTAAGCCAAGGTACACTTCAGACATACTTTCTACACTGATTACATTTCTTTCTCTTTTTTCCTGTTACCTGTCTTTTATTTCATAATATATATGTACATATATATGTGTATATATATATATATACACACACGCACACACAATATACATATATAGAGTTTTTAATATACAAGAAACCATGTGATATTTAAGCCAGTGTGTCTCAGTTGCTTCACTTAAGATGATGGTGTCAAGGTGCATCCACTTTCCCACAAATTCCTCAAGTTTATCCTCCTTATGCAGAGTAGTACTCCACTGTGTATAAATACCATATTTTCTTTATCCATTGTCTGATGGTGGACGTACAGGCTATTTCCAAGATTTAGCTATTACGAATTGTGCTGCTATAAACATGGGTAAATCACTGTGGTATGATGTCTTTAACTCTTTTGTGAAGGCACCTAGGAAAGGAATCGCTGGGTCAAATGGAATTTCTATTTTTTAGATATTTTGAGGAATCCCCATACTGATTTCCATCATGGTTCTATCAATTTACACTCCCGCCAACACTGGAGAAGAGTTCCTTTTGCCTCACAGTTTAGCCAGCACCTGTTAATTGAGTTTCTGATGGTAGTCATTCTTTCATGGAATTTCAACGTTGCTTTAATTTGCATTTCTGAAATGGCCAGTGATGTTGAGCATTTTTTCATATATTTATTTGGTTGTTTATATTTCTTTACCCAACCAGTTGGATGCCCATTTTTTAATTGAGTCTTTAAATTGGGAGGGAGCTCCAATTATTTTTTTAGCTCTTTATATATTCTAAATATTCTAGGTATTAGTCTTATGCCTGAGGAATGGCTGGCAAAAATTTTTTCACATTCTGTAGGCTCTCCCTTCACTCTGTTGGTAGTTTCCTTTGCTGTAAAAAAGCTTTTTAGTTCAATGTGATCCCATTTGTTGATTCTTGGTATTATTTCTTGTGCAATCAGGGTTTTGTTCACAAAGTCTTTGCCTACACCTACATCTTCAAGAATTTTACCTAGTTTTTCTTCCAGCAGATTATTTTTCTGTTCTAATGTTCAGATTCTTAATCCACTTTGATTTTAGTTTAGTGCATGGTGACAGATATGGGTCTAGGTTCAACCTTCATCATGTGGATAGCCAGTTTTCCCACCACCATTTGTTAAAGAAGCTATCTTTCCTCCAGTGAAAGGATTTGGTCCTTTTGCTATGATCCACAAGTCTGTCGGGTGTTTTTGTTTTTGTTTTTGTTTTGTTTGTTTTTGCCATGCTGTTTTTATCACTGTAGCTTTGTAGTACAACTTGAAATCCAGTCCTGTGCTGCCCTCTACCTTGCTTTTGTTGCCCCGAATTGCTTTTCAATTTACACATTCACTATGTTTTTGATCACCTCTTGTATTTGCTATAATATTCAAATATTTACTCTTGTCTCTTAGAATTTTTATAGATATATAAAAAATATAAAATGTGACACTTCTGTGGATCATAACACAGAAGTGTCACATTTTGGTCTTCCTTTTAAAAAATGTAGTAAAAGGGCTGTAGTCAAGGTTTCAGAGACTCCTACAGACTCTGCCTGTAGACACATGCAAATTGGGGTCTAGACTATTACAGTGCATTGTTAATTAGCCAGTTAACATCTTTTATGACTGGCTTTGTGTGTTAACTACAATGTATCTTGTTTATTGTAAAAAGCTTAGGGTTGTCACTTTAAATTTAATTTCCACATGTCAAAAACAATCATTTGAGCAAACATTTTGAAGTTCGAACTGAGACAGAAGCTAATGATGAAATGAGTCAATACTGAAGCTGTAACTATTTTTTTTAACAAGGAAACATACTATTACTTTATCTTCTGTTTTTTTACCTTGTGAAAATAATGACATTTGACACCAGACTTGCCTTCTGGGGAGACAGGGGCAGCAGAGTTATTTGAAGGTAATATTCCTCGCTTTTATAATTCAATGACCTATTTGAAATGAATGTTGCAATGGTTTTTTTAATCTACACTTCAAAAGTTTTTTTGTTTCTTTGTTTGTTTATTCTTTTTTTTAGTTCAGCTTTTGGCCATTACAGAGGTTCGTTGAATTTGTATGCTTTTTAAAATATACAAAAATTCCTGCGCAAAGGTCAGCACCAGGCTAGTAGTATAATTGTTAGGATGACCCTCCCCAGATGCCAAAATGGCCATTGCTGGTTTCTCACAAAACCCCTTCCCCGGTCTCTATGCCAGAATCTCCCGCCGAAACAACGGCCCCTCCCCCTGACTAGAGTCCCCAACTAGGTCCCTGAGCCAACTTGCCCAGGGGCGGTGTCCACTACCTGGTCACCCCATACAGAAAGGACCAATCCTAAATGCACACTTTCAAGCCTCCAACGTCACAAAAGGGGGGGGGCGGCTAAGGGATAAAAGGCCACTCTTGCTCGAGTGAGGCGGGGGAGCTGTAACACCTTAATAAAGCTTTCTCCCACAGCGAGCGTCGTCAGCCTTTTCCCTTCCCCCTCCCTCCGCGTAAACCTAACAATAACAACTATATTGCAATATATTCAACAATCCATAGCTAAGAGAACTCAATTTACCCACCCTCTGAAAGAGCATGGCAGTTCTACAGAAACTGAAGCAAGAGTACAGAGGAGACTGGCTTCAAAACCCCATTGGTGAAATGACATCAAATCAGGAAGCGGCTAGTGACACTACATGAAAGGCTAGAAAAACAGAAGGTGCTCTAGAGATAAAAAAAAAATCACAAGTCTTTTAGTTTAGCAAACAATCTGATTCCGCAGATGAGCTTCTATAGCAAGTGAGTTTGCTTGAGTTTTCATGCCTGTGTTAGTCAAAAAAGAAGAGCCTACGAGTGATGCTTTACAAAAAGCCCTCATATAAATCTTCCATAAAACACTGAAGAGTTTGCATCATCCATCTTGCCTCCTTTAAGCATAATTCAGAGAGATGAATATGAAAATTATGGGAGAGCGATATAGCTAGTAATGGAATTTACATATTTTTAAGGACAAATTCTGTCAGGAAAAAAAATGTTTGTGATAGAAGTCTCCTTTCCACAAATAAAACACATAAAGTTGAAATGGCTGATTTAAGACATGTGTGGAAAGGATTTCCAGCATGCAGTACAAAATTATCAATCAAATTGGAAGCCATGATGGCTATTTAGAACAACTCTTACCAAAAAAAGTACATATACATATTTGTTTATAAACAGGTATATATATATATATATATGTGTGTGTGTGTGTGTGTGTGTGTGTGTGTATAGTCACCCTTTGCTAACCACAGGAGATTTGTTTCAGGACTTTCCACAGATACCAAAATCTACAAATGTTCAATTATATAATATGGCATAGTATTTGCTTGTAACCTCTACATATCCTATAGTTTAAATCATCCTTGGATTACAGGTAATACCAAATGCAATGCAAATGCTATGTAAATATTGTATATTGTATTATTCAGAGAATAATAGTAAGAAAGAAAGAGCATATGTTCAGTACAGACACAATCTTTTTTTCAAGTGCTTTTGATCTGTGTGCAGTTGTTGAATCTATGGATCCAGAACTAATGGATATGAATGGATGATTACATAGATATAAATAGATATATAGAAAGTTTATCTTTAGAAAAATTATCTTTAGATAATTATCTTTAGGTAAAAGTTTATCTTTAGAAAAATAGTCCTTATATCTGGCAGACAGAATATGTTGATTGATAATTCTTTCATAAAAGGAATGTTTTGTTGAGTAGTAAGAAGTGGAAAGGGGTTTTGACCTGGGCTGGGTTTTGAGCTACGTGAGTCATAGCTTCAAATCCACTACTGATTGTCAGAGCAGCTCATATTCACTAAGCATTTTATATGCATTACTGTGACAGATTGTATGCTTGTTCGAAATACTTGCTGCCCCTAGAGGGAACCTTTTCCCCTAAAGAAGATCATACTTTTTTTTTTTTTCCTCAGACAGAGTCTCACTGCGTAGTTCAGGCTGGACTTGAACTCACTATGTAGTCCAGGCTGGCCACAAACTTTTAGCAACGATCCTGCCTCAGCCTCCCAAGTGCTGGGATTACAGGCCTGTGTCACCGCACCCAGCTTGGAGATCGTACTTTCCACTCTTTGGGTATCAGACTCAGCCTGTGACTTCAAACTGAAGCCATAAGAGCCAGTATTTGCTCTGACATGACATCTTCAGCCCCACATCAGCCAGCAGTGTTCCCTACCTGTGCTGTTCCTCAGCCTGGTCCCAGAATAAGTATATCATCAGGGAGAGCCACAGCAGACACACCAGAGACCTGCAGCATAACCAAGAAATGATCCTTGGTTGTAAATCACTGAGATTTTGGGGTAATTTGTAATCAGGGCCTAACAGCCTAAGCTGACTGGTACATTCAGACTGATAGAACTTAAACTTTAACTGAGACTCACTCACAGAAGTTATGGTTTCCAAGCTTAAAGTGGCCTGGAGGAATAATCCAGCATTCATTCCCTCTTCCTGGACTGCCTGTGATTTTCATTCTGGGTCTTCATTTCCTTGTGTACATATTGAAAGAGTTGGAAAAAAATTATCTCTAATTTCCTTCCATTTTTAACCTACCTTCATGATTTCTCCTTTCAGACTTGAGCTTAACAAGGACAGCTTAGGTGATATTTACCACTGTGTTAATATAGTCCTTTGGATGAGATCCAAGATATTTGCATATTATAAAAATTCCACAACTCCAAATTGAGTGCGGTGGTATGCACTTATAATCCCAGCACTAAAAGGAGGCTGAGGCAGGAACATTGTAAGTCTGAGTCCTTCCTGGACAATTTACTGAGATCCTGTCTCAAAAAATAAAAAGGACTAGAAATATAGCTCCATGGGTTCAATCCCCAGGACCACACACACAAAAATTCACAAATCCACAGCAAATTTTACTACATATTGATTTGCATTTCTTGATACACTGCAATATAAATGTTTATCAGTTATATATATATTTTCCTCCCTAGTACTAGGAATTGAACCTTCACACTGAGCTACATTCCCAGCCTTTTTAAAAATTTATTTTTATTTTGAGACATGATCTCACTAAGTCACATAATTGCCCAGGCTGGGTATAAACTTGTGATCCTCCTGATTTAGCCTCCCAGATACTGGGATTACAGGCATGCAACACCACACCTACAGTGGCTTTATTGCGGTCAATTTGAGTAGGAACACTCAGCTGAACTGAGTTGGCGTGGTGCTGGGCATA
>PVJO010010936.1:0-62002 GCA_004026905.1 Hystrix cristata | reverse complement strand
AATCAATATGGCTAAGTAGGTTAATTATAAACGGTATGTGGCAACACCAATGTAACTGAAGAAAACTGTATATGGTTTTCATTACCAAACATAGCTTTAGCTTATTCTGATTAGTTATTTCCATAAAGCCTGAGTTTATAGTACATGTAGATCTCTGCAAAGCGTGGGCCGACCTGGCTATTGAAATGCAGGCTGAACATAGGAGGCAAAACGGAAGCAGTGACTATGCCCGCCCTCCACCCTCCTCCCCAAACCCAGCCTGCAGGGGCTGACTCCCCTCTGAGATGTTTCCCGAACCCAACAGGAAGCTCTGTGTCATTCTGCCAGTCTTGGTCCCCCAGTACTAAGAAAAACACTCCAAGATTGTTGTGCATCAACTTCAAGGAAAGAATAGACACGATCGGATAAAGGAAAGATACAGCTGGAAATTACCACTGCACAGAGAGCTTTTTATCTTTAGGGGAAACTGGTGGCAGAAATGATCGCCTCACCCTTTGCCTGTGTTCTTTCCACAAACAGATGACAACGTTCAGGAGCCCCCCGACCTCCAGGGCCTTTCCAGCTCACCACCCTTTACATGCAACTGCCCTCGCCTCCGTCTTTGCAGCATTAAACACTCCAACACGCACGGCCAACAGCTTATTTGATGTTTTGCTGAACACCAATTTCCTATTTCTTCTTTTGTAGTTAGTTAAGAGCCTTTCTCCCAGGCCATGAGATTATCTTCCCTAAACATCTACCTTTCTCCTCACTCCCATTTATTGTCCGTAGTTCTGTAACAGTGAAGCCTGGATTCAGACGTCCTCAGCCGCTCTGAGGGAGGCATCTTGGGAAAAAGGGATCAACTTGTCTAAAGATGATAGCAGCCCCGAGAAACCAAGGTGGACTTCCAATTTTTTATACAACGGAGTGTACAAACGGAAGTGAAATCTGATTGTATTTCAGGAAATAGAATTAAATCCCATCACGGAAGAAAGTCTGTGCTGGTGATTCCTCCGGCTAACAGGGCAGGCAAGGAGACTTCATATGAATGTTGAGGTTTTTGTTCCCCAAAACTGTTGCTGGGAGCATAAATGAACTCATGTGTGATGACACGGGGCTGCAGGGGTAGGGGAGGTGGCCGTTTATACGCATGTACCGATTTGTATGCACGTCATTATATGAGGTGTAATTGAAATATATGAACTTATTGAACAATAGGAATACTTAAATAAAAATTTTATTATAGTAAAAGACACATTGCCATTAAGTTCCTCAAAATACTCCCCCCTCGCTTCAAACGCACTTATTCCATTATTCTTGCCACTTTCTGAAGCAGTTCTGGAAGCCCTCTTTCATGCTTCTGATGAGGCATGCCCAAAATTCGGTGAATTTTGCTGCTGCTGAGTGTCGTCCCATGGAAAGGCAGGCTTGTAAAAAAGCACGGTGTGTCCTCACCTACTTCAGTCACCAGATCTAGCACACCCGTGTGACTTCTACATCTTCCCCGAAGTCAAAATGACCATGAAAGGTAAATGTTTTGAGTGGATCTGGGACATCAAGACAGCCACGACAGCACAATCAAAGACACTTATGAATGAGGACAGCTTCAGAAAGTGGCAAGAACGATGGAATAAGCGTGTCTGAAGAAAAGGGGAGTGTTTTGAATGGAACTACTGGCAATATATTTTTATTGCAATACAATTTTTTAAAAAAGTAAACATTCACCTTATTTTTTGATCACGTCTCATATACGTCGTTGTGTCACAAAAACCAACCTAGATGAATAGAAGGGCCTTTTGAAGAAGGAAGTTAAGGCTTATGGGGTTGCCCCAGGTTACTGATGCCATTAGGTACTGTAGAGCTCGACTCTGAACGCAGTTCTCAGTGTAAGCCACTTTTTGTTTTGCTTCGTTAAAACATCCTTCGACACGTTTAAATAGCTAAACAAACATAAGGGATGGTTCTCCTTTAGCGGCCAGTTCGCTTCCGGCTGAGGGTAGACTGCCTCCTCAATTTCTCCGGAGAAACAACTGGAATCACAAAGAAGAACATTTGGAAGGCAGCGGAGACCTTGAGGGCATGAATTCCAACCTCCTTTCCAGGTGACGCCCAATCTTGTCTTTACATTCTCACCAGGGTGACCTGATCTCATAAAGCGGCTGAGTCTATTTCAAAACATCTGTGATCGTCAAGGACTTTATTCTTTCACAGTGATCTTAAAACAGGTTTCCCTGCAGCCTCTTCCTGTTGAGTTCTGCCTTCTTGAATTTGTGAGCTTCCAAGTGAGGTCTCCAAGAAACTTGTGAGAATTTCAAGTTTCTCCTTTCTCCAGTGTGTCCGTTTCCTCTCATTGTTCTTAATCTTGGTGAATCCTCTAGACTCAACACCGTGCCGGGCATTCTCCTAGGCAGAAACTGAGATTTGTCATTTTTTGTAACAATAGATGCCTCACCTTCAGCCAGACGGCACTTCAGATGTGCTTCTCCTACGTCAGAATATAGGAGGACCTTACTTCCGTCAGTTTATAGACTACAGTTCCACCTTTGGCAGTACATATGGTGACATTCCTGCCACTCCTTTGGCTTCTTTTTTGGCCAATATTTAGCATGATAGACTAAATAACTCCATAAAATGCCATTGCAGAACATTTCCTTTAATTTGTTCTATCCATTGAGATCGTTTTAAATTGGCATGCTTGCCCCGGGGGGCCACAGAGTCCCCAGGGACCAGGTCTGTGTATTCTTGACCACAGCTTTTACCACAGCATGCCTGGCAGCAGAGGGAACAGCAGCTGGGCTTACCCTGAGGAGTGAAGGGTCATTCACAGGAGCTGCAATCTGAAAGTTCAAAGGCAGTGTGAGTCCAAGATAGGAGCGTTCTCGATCTGGCTGCCTCCAGAGCATATCAGAGAAATGTCACTGAACGTCTCACGTCTCACCTCAGGCGATTTTCCCTCCGCTATCCTCACAGCTGAGTCACAGCGTTTGTTCACACTCTGAGCTGCAGTCTCGGGGCGTTACTGGTTGGTGTCGATGGGAAGCTTTGCTCCCTCCAGGTGCTGTGTGGTATTGCTGTTCTCAGCATCTGTACACACACAGGCACGTCACTTAACCGCAGCGTTGCGTTCTGAGAACTGTGTTCTAGGCAATTTTGTCACTGTGTGTATCATAGAGTACTCATACGAGCCTACATGGTACAGCCTGCTACACACCTTGTCTATGCGGTACAGTGTGAATGCGAGTGCGAGTGTGTGTGTGTGTGTTGTACAGCTTATCACTCCTCAGGCCAGAATGAGCAAAACAACAGGAGATGACATCAAGCACAAGAGAAAATGATGCACTCAAACATGAGTGGTGTGAGCCTCAAGGCTCAGTGACAAGGTGCAGCGTTTTACAGAAAGACTTTTTTTTATAAATAGGAGTATATTCTGAAATAATGATAAAAGGTATAGAATGGTAAATAAACTAGTAACAGTTTTTATTATCGTTACCAAGTATTATGCACAGTATGTAATTGCATGTGCTACACTTTTTTGTTGTTTGGGTTTTTTTTGAGATGGGGTCTCACTATGTAGTCCAGGCTGGCCTTATATTCACAGCAATCCTCCTGCCTCAGCCTCCCAAGTGCTGGGATTACAGGCATGTGCCACCATGCCTGGCTGTGCCACATTTTTGTATGACTGGCAGTGCAGTAGATTTGTTTACCTCAGCATCACCATACACATGAGAAACGTGCTACCTTATGATATTATGAGGCCTACCATGTCACTAGGCGATAGGAACTTCCCATTTCCATTGTAATCTTACAGGGCCACTGTTGTATACATAGTCCATAGTCCATGACTATGTGGTGCTGGACTCTGTGTGTGTGTGTTTACACAATTAATTTTCACTTCTAGTTTTGAATCAATTAAAACTTTTGCATACATCTCCTGTCTTAATTCAAGAGCTTTAGAAAATCTTGAATCAGATTGACTCAAAGAGAAGGAGTCTGTACTCCTATCTCCTCACAATATGTAGACATCACAAATAATCAACACACACGTATGACCAGCAGCAGGAGTAAGTCCACTTTTACTCTATATTATGATCTGTGTCTAGATGTCCCCCTAAAGCCTCATGTGATCTCAAGTGTGTGATTACATCACTGATTGGTTTGGCATAGGTCTGCTGGGATCAAGGATGTGATACTAGGATTAAGGGTGCTAGGATTAAGGGTATTAGGATTAAGGGTGGGAGTGCTACCCACCCCAGGCCAGGTAGCCTGGATAAAATATAAGAGACAGAAAGATGCTTATCTACCCCGCCTTGCTCACCCTCTTACTTACCTTGCTGCCTTCTGCCTGTCAGCCATGCCACTCTGCCTTGGATCCAAAACCTCTACAAACGGTGAGCTAAATAAACCTTTCCTCCCCTAACTTTGGGTGTCGGGTATTTTGTCTCAGCAGTGAAAAAAAAAGTAACTAAGACACTCTACAGCCAGCATTTCTCCAGCTCACTTATTACCAACCAAAGTTTGAGAGCCCCCATCAAATATCTTCCCGAAATCAAGATCGCTAACATCTGTAACATCCCTTTTATGTCAGTAACTTTATTATAAGTTCGATAAACTATTTTGATGCTTTGTGTGTCAAAATAATTCTTTTGGATTCTTAGATTAAATTCATATAGGCCTAAAAATGGCCTAAAGTAATCAAATGTTAGTTTACTATTTTGAACATTCTTGCCTTTCCAGTTAGATAATTGTCTTTGATAGGAAAGATAAAGTAAAATCATTACTAAATTCATCTGCTCTCTCTCTCTTTTTTTTTGGTGCTGGGGATCGAACTCGGGGCCTTGGGCTTACAAGGCAAGCACTCTAACCACTGAGCTAAATCCCCAGCCCCGATCTGCTTTCTTAATGTCAACTACTGTGACAACTCAATCTGTTGAAGTGGTAAGTAATGCAGTCCCTTCCTTGCCCTTTTTTGTTGGCTATCTATTTGTCCTTGAAGAAATGTCACCTTTCTCTACCTGAGTGGACATTCCTGAGTCCTGAGAGGCCAACCTGAATGAGTTAGATCGAGGGGCTCCTTGGCCTCTGGCTTCAGCTAGTGGAAGGTGGCACCAGATGTGGCACTGCACTGAGTTAGAGATAGGGCATGGCTAAGGCTGGCTGGCAAAGGAATGTGATCTGGAGGAGTGGCTTGGACCCAGCACCAGCCCTGGGGGAGTGGCCTGGACCTGATGTCAGCCTGAGGCGTCAATTTCAAGTGCCACCCCTTTCACGTGGATAAATAGAAGCAACACCAGAAGCAAACCCTTTTGCATTTCTATGGCGCTGCCAGGGAAGGATCTCTCCCTTCTCCCTCCCACGGGAAGACAGTATCTGCATACCCAGAGCCAATGCCTTTTCGTGGTGACGCCTACCATGCCTTTTAGGGCTGGTACATATTTTGCTGTTTCTATTGTTATGCTCAACTTTCCTTTTCTTCTTTTCTCTATAATTTTAAATAAAACTTTGGAACTACTTTTTGTCCCCCTTCATTCAATTATTTGCTTGAGGAGGGGACGAACCCAGGAATATTGGACCCTACCTGATAACAGCAGGACCACAGTGGTCACCTTATTTTCTGTCTGATTCCACAGCTTGGCTGGGGCCACTGAGAGTTACTGCTCTTACTGTTTCTCTTGTCTTTCCCCCAAAATTACTTTTATCAGTTTCCATCTTGCCCATCTGGTTACTTCCCCTATATTCTAGTTGTGCCTTGTAAAATATTTTTGTAATAAAGTATCTTCCATGAGCCATGTGTTTCTGCTGGGACCTTCACATCAGTTTTCTTGTCACTCCAAATCAGATTTTTTGCTCTGGTGGTGGCTGATCTCAGATTATTTCATAAATCTCCACTGTTTCTCAACATCAGCTGGTCTGAAAAATATTCTTTCAGCTTTGCATGCTGATGCTAACATCTCCTTATCTTCCCTGCTGTATTATATGCATCCTTCTAAAATTTCAGCTCTTCAGAGGGCTTCCTCTGTAGTTTTATTTAGATAACTTTGCTTTTCCTTTCTAATTAGAAACATGTGGAAGGGACCTAGAAGTTCACCTCGTCTAGCTTGTCCGATTCTATGCTCTCTTCTTTGTGTAACATCTCACACATATCAAATTATTGGTGAATTTTCACTCTTTCTAGGAACAGAGCCAGGACACCTCCTAAGTGATGGTTTGTGGTAAGCAGTGAGGCTCTGAGCCCCGGACCTCATGGATGGCCAGAGATGCTCCCAGCTGCTTGGATGCTTAGAGACGGAGGGAAAATCACTCCTGAAGATCTGCTCCAATGGGAGCCATACAGGGGAAGCCGGATGATGTATTTGCTGACTCCTCCTCCTAAAGACACATCCTGGCTTGCTTTTTCCCTGGAGGTTTGTGTTCATAACAGTGTTTTAAAGAATTAGACTTCAGGGAAAGATAAGATTGAACTTACTAATCGTCATAGTTCCCTAGTTTAACAGTACTTGATAAAATGCACACTTGTAGCATTGCAACAGTGCCTGCAATCAGCATTTTTATCAGCGGCAACAAAACAAGGTCAGGGACAGAAGTTCATGCCGCACACGTCCAAAAGCAGCAGTCGAGGAAGCTCTGCTGAGAAGTAGCAGAGAGAGGCCCAGCTTAGAGCCATTACCCTGACCCTTCCGGCCCCTCACAGGCAACGGAGGGGAGATGTTCCCTGAGGTTCTGGAAAGGAGAAAACTCTGCCTTCTGCCAGACAGGGAGAAATGGAGAAGGAGGCCTGGGAGAAAAAGAGATAGCAAGGTGTGCGAAGGGTGGGCCAGCTGCCAATGATGGAAGTAAATTTATAGCACCGCCTCACTCTTGTAAGAATGAGTTTGGTTTTCTCTAGTCTGCCAGCCTTCTTCATATAGATATAATATACATATGTATATAAATATATGCGTGGAAAGGATTCAAATAAAGAAATACTACACAGTTATGAGGCTTATGGTTAGTGAACAGAATTAGCACAATGTTAAAATAGTCTTTTTTCTCTCTATTAAAATACAAGGACTGATACAGTTGAAATTTGTGTTCTTTCTAGCTTGCAGTTATAGGCCCAGGCAGTGCCTTGAAAGTACCTTACACAAAGTGAACCCCAGATAAAGACTGATGGAATGTGTAGATGGGAATATGCTAGAAAATTAGAAGGGAAGGATGGAAACTAGGAAGAAGTACTAATACCCTCTTCTTTTATAGCATGGAGTCAATGGATACGATATAAAAATGAACCATTAAGTCATGAAAACATTATGGCCACAATGATTTTTATAATCTCTTTCAAGGCATCTTGAAAACAATAAATCAAGAGAACAATATATTGGATAGTAAAGAAATAGTCATATGAGAGGATCCCTCCAGTGTCATTTTAGTTTCTTTTACTTCTCTAAACTGTATAAAATTGATTAGAATATATATATACATTTATAATTTTAAAAAGTCATGAAAGCATGATCCTATTTTTATAGTCTCAGTCTTGCCACAAATGTACGTATATATTTATGTATGTGTATGTGTGCATATAAATAAACACATATGCACACGTACTCTTTAAAAGAATCTGAGATGATAGCCATTAAAGCTCAACATTGTTATATCTGGACAACAAGATCTGGATGATAATTTTCCTTTTTTCTTTCTTCAGGATTTTTTTTTTTTGCAACTCTTAGATTCTTTAAAATGAGGATGCATCATCTGTATGGAAAGAATACCACAATTTCATTAATTTTTAAAATGAAAATATAGTGAAATCAGACTCTGATATATTATAGCCATAGATCAATAATTTGATTTTGTTTGTTTAAAAAGAGATGATATTATGAGACTAGATTGTAGGTTAAATGTTGTTTCATTTACTTACAAAGGTTTTCTTAATCTCTCTCTCTGTCTCTCTCTGTCTCTCTGTCTCTCTCTCTCTCTCTCTGTCTCTGTCCTCTTCTCTCTTTCTCTGCTTGAAGCATACTGTCACAGAGACTCTTGGCCAAAGTCCATTTTGGACTGATTGTGGGACCACGTGCCAATTAAGAAGGCTTTATTTTCAGGAGACCTAATTATTGGCTATGAAGGCTCTTCTGTAATTGATAGTGTCATCCCAAAATACATTCTTTTGAGCAGTGGCTTTCTCCATTCATCTATTTTCCTTTTCTTTCCTCAGACTGTGGACAAGGTAACCTGGAAGGATCGTTCTGCCAGGAAGGACTAGGCTGCATGTGCTTGCCTACATTTTTTGAAAGTGTGACTAAATGACCAAGTTTCAGTCTCTCTATCTGCTAAAAGTAACATGTATTTTCAAAATCATCACATTCTTAGGTTGCATTGGAGAACGTGGTTTTAATTTTGTCTTATTGTTTTCAGTAGGAGATACGGCAATGTTCATAGTGGAACGAGCTTCAGAGTCAGTATTCTCTGTAGGTGCTGCTGGCCCCCATACCTAGCTTCTGTGACTTAGCTTCATTCTCTGAGAACGAGAGGTTGGACTAGATCCCTGGTTTTGATGCCGCTTGCACACTAGAGCCTCCTGGGAGGCTTTGCCATCTAGTGATACCTTGGTCACATCCCCAGAATATCTGGGGAGCTTGGATAGACACACTATAACGTTCTCCAGGTGCTTCTTATGTACAGTCAGGGTCTAGGGCCGCTAAGCTACTTGATTACCAACATACTTCCATTTTACACCCCGGACTATCTCAGTGTGGGCTCAGTCGTGGCTCCCCAATACTCTGAGGAAAGTGGGAACCAAAATATGTCAGTTCTTCATATGTGTTGTGGGTGGTTTGGAGATCTCAGGAAGGAGAAGGCAGAAACGATACCCTATTTATCTTGACAGATGTACCCGGGATGGAATGACAACAGACTCTTCCATGCCATGGAGGGTGCGATATTATCTTAGGAAGCCTGCTGCTTTTTATTGATTAGGCCAGTGAGAGTCTTATACCTCCACTTGCACTAATTGTGATGGTAAAGCTTTGCCGTGCTGCCAAATGGACTTGTGATGTTATTAGCTCTGGCTCCTCAACCTTGGCCTATTGACTGCTCATCTAGAAATCTAAACTGTGCCCTGGTACGCCAACCGGCAAGCAGCGTGGAGAGGCTACATCTTCAGAAGGTGCAGGAGACTTGGACCTGAGGGACTAGGGTGAAAATTGCCAGGAAGGAGTGCGGAAGGCTTTGTATACCTCTTCTCTGAATTGCAGCCAACTTTCCAGGTGGCTTGTGTAGTGTCAGTGTGGTGGGGCTGGACCACCTTCCCCAGATTCCCTTTCCTGAAAGTTTCCAGCTGGGGAGAACAACAAGAGACATTTGCATCCAAGATGCAGAGGGAGGAAGAGAGACACGGCCACTTTGGAGCTCACACTTGTCGATTGCTGGCTACTTACTGTCTTGAGTATGGAGCATCCAGGACTGCAATTGCTCCACCTTTCCCTGAATTTTCCTCCAGTTTCTCTAACTCCCAGTTGAAGCATGTATTTGTTCCTGTGATGGTGGGAGCCAGTGTGCCCTGTAGGATAGATAACTACATATGGAATCAAGGGAGGAAGTGAGGACTGGCATGGGGTTCAGGCAGTCTTCCAAGGTTCTAGCTCAGTTGTGTGGTCCTGGTTTGGCTTTGCTTTCCCTACCGTGCATCCAGCTCTCCTTTCTGACTGCCTGCACCATGGACTTTAAGCTGCCATGCCACATAATTAGTTGTGGATACATCAGCCTTACGGGGATGGCTTAGCTAGCAACCGCAATTGTATAAATTCAATTCCCTGTGACCAAAGAATATCAACCTAAAAGGCAAAGTGGAGGTACACCGAGTAGGAGAACAAAGAGTTTATTCTATCCAAAGTAAGAACAGCCATCCAGGAATCAGGATTTTGTCACCCAAAATAAGTGCACCATAATGGCACCTAAGGGCTCTGCTTTGATAGATTAAAAAAGAGCAAGAGGAGTTGGGGATTTAGATGAAGTGGTAGAGCACTTGTCTTGCAAGCGCAAGGCCCCGAGTTCGAGCCCCAGCACCGCCCCCCCAAAAAAGAGCAAGAAGGGGGTTACAGTAAACTGGTTGTTGTAATTGCATTAGTCAACAAGAATAGTACAGATCTTTGATTGGTTGTCACTTACGTTATGTATTCCTGGTAATAAGTGTGATAAGCAGGAACAAGTTATTTTCCAAGTTACTACTATGATAGTGTCAGTACATTCACAAGGAACTAATAAGGGTAAGCTTCTTACTAGTAATTAAAGCCTACATCAGTCAAATTACGAGACTTCGTAATCCAGGAGGGTGTGACTGCTGTCCTGCAATGGATTTCTGCCGCCCCGATAAGAGTTTGTGAACCCTGCTTCTTTTATTTACTTGCACATAGAGATGACACATGCATGTGCATGTGCTATACGTGCTTTTATGATAAAACCATCACTGACAGAGTGCTCTTCTAGAAGTTCCTATTGATCATGTCATCCCCCTTAAAACTTTCATTGATTTTCCATTGTTTGTAAGACCCAAATCCTATGTGCCCCCTCTAGCCTCACATCATACCATGCCCCTGTGGCTCCTCTCCCTGATCAACCACCGCGATCTTCCTTTTGTCCCTTGTCCTACTTGCTATAATCTCATCCATAAAAGGGATTTTGCACATGTTCTTCCCTGGACCTGTTTTTTCTCCTTTCAGCCATCTTTACCCATTTAACATCAACCATTTCCCATATCTTGGCTCACAGATCAGTCTTGTCAAATTCTCCCCTGGTGATCTTCCATGTCACTGGCTCCCTTGCCCCTGAATACTGCCACGCACTTGGTAGTTCATTTATTTGTGTGATTTCTTATCTAATGTTTATTTTCTCCATTGGATCTAAGCTCCAGGAGGGCAGAGTGGGCTGGCTATCCTTGCTCTCTAATATGCTTTTCCTATCTGGCACCTTCCTTGGTAGAAAATTGATTTTTCTTCTTGGCACAGGAAATACCTGTTGAATGAGTGAATAAATCAGAGATACTAGATGGACACAGGGACATGGAGGAGGAGTAGCAAGAAAGGACTTCGTGGGTGAGATATAAAGGAATCGGAAGCTTTACATTTTGCCCCCTGCAGGTCTGGGGATCCATCAGCCATGGCGGGCGAAGAATCCCAACAGCATCTAGTCATGTTCTGTGTCTTTCTCCCCTAAGAGATTAGGAATTACTAACTCATGTAAAATAGATACTTGCTGAGAGCTAGATTGACTTCCATTTTCCTTGGCCAATTATTGCTAATGACTTTTCAAAGGCATGACAGCTGTTATTCTTAACTATTGGAGCAATCACAATACACCAGTAGTGTTCAACTTTTTTCTTGGAGTTTAAGTTTCTTTAAAGTAGAATTTAGAAATGTAACATTCCCTTCAGAATAAATTAGTGGGTGTCTGTGGAAGAGAAAAACAACGTGTTCGTGAATTATGGTTTTCACTTTTCTTTCTAAAGATAATTTATATAAGCAAAGTGCACTGTGCTGACTTGCAGTGAATGATCTGTGAGCTTCCATTTGTCAAAGTAGGGTTGAATTTCACTGTCTCTGATGCCAGCTTAGGATGTCATCCTTCTAAGCCCTGGACACAACCCTAAAGCATGACGTTTGATTAAAAAGTTCTAGATGATTGGTGCTTACTTGTGGTCCCAAAAGGGAGTAGCTAGTGATCTTAGAGGGTCAGGTTGCTACATCTCATCCCTGGAGGTAAAGCCTGACTTGAGCTCTAGATCCTACTGCTGTATTAGTTAGCAGCACATCATCATGGGAGCACACGGTGGCCAGGAAACTAAAGGCCAGGAAAGGGGCTGGGGTCCCAATATCCCCTTCAAAGACACAGTTCTACCTAACTTCCTTCTATCGGGCACCACCTCCTAAGAGTGCCACAGGCTGGTGACCTAGTCTTCAACACATGGTCTTTGGGGGACGTATAAGATCCAAACCGTGAGAACCACCAGCCAGCCCCGAGACCTAGGAGACCTCACCTAACCAACATCTCCGTATCTCTATTTCTGGCCTGTGTAATGAATCCCAGGACCTTCTTAACTCTGGTATATGGTATTGTGGTTTCTGAGCTTTACTCTTTCTGGCCACAATCATGGTAAATGATTTTTATTGGACAAGTACAGTGACTTCTGGGACTGACATAGCTAAATGTAGGTGATAACTCCTTACTCTCCTTTCCTCAAATATTTTACCCCCTGAATATTTTTATCTCTGACCATTTCCCACATAAGAATTTTAAATCTGAGAACAATATAATTTTTACGTGCATGAAAATAGCTTATACCTTTCATTTCACATAACAAAATTTATAATTAAAACTTCTCATAACAGAGTTTTCCTCGCCATTAAATCTTTCCATAGATTACTCACCTAGGACTTGCAGACACTTCTGTAGCTAATGTCCAAGGCTTTGCTGTCCACTAAGAACCACGGCCCTCTAAAATCTTCTCTTTTATTTGATAGTCATCTATTTTAAGAGCCAATTTACTTATTTAAAGATATTTTTTCCTCAGTTTCCTACACTTCACTGTTCTACCATCTGCTGTGGAGTCTTTAACATCACAAGTCTGTTTATTCAGCACATACTTACCTTGGACCCTACCTTTAAATTCCAGTTCGACTTTTATTGTTAATTTGGGGGTAGGCGGTTGAATCAGAAGAATTCATGCAAATTAATTCGATAGTCATTAATTAGCATGACTTCAAGATTTTTATTCACAAGGGGGTAGGTAGACTTTGCCTGTATTAATTTTTACAAAACATTCAAACTTTGAATATAGGCTATTGAGATAATTTATTGTGGTTTCACTTTGTGTCTCAATGGCAAAAAAAAAAAAAAAACCCCAAAACAAAACAAAAACCAAAAAGCCCAATAGCCAAGGATAATTATCGTGGGTCCTTGTGGGTAAACGATCATTGTGCTCAGGGTGTTACTCATGACTATTGTTGCCAAATGTTTCCCGGACCATGTGTCAGGCCCCAGGGGACGAGTGATGTGTCACAGGAGGTACAGCTCATTCACAGATGTCAGGGGGCCTTTATACAGTTCCTACATTGTCAATGAGAATATTTTGATGAAACGTTTTGGGTGATTTTCTCTCCTCACACTCTGTCACCAAGGAGAGTCCTGCCTTTCACCAAAGGGAGCAGCCAGGGCGGCCTGGACTTACTGCCTGGGAGGAGCGGCCCGCCAGATGCAAAGGATGAAGAGTCAGCCTTTGACATGTGAGTCTCCAGAGGCCCTGCATCCTCTCAGGTCCTCCCAGCAGAGTGGTCTAGTGAGGGACACAGGCAAAGGAAAAGAAGCTGGGGGACAGAGGCACCCTGAGGCTCCTGAGGGTACCCTGCCACACAGCTGATAGAACACGGTAGAATAAAAATTTGGGCATCCATGATGGAGATGATTTTTACTCCTCCACTTCTCAAGAGAAATAGAAGAAGCCAGAAAAGTCCCACATCTTCGCACCCCAGCTCCACTTCTGTCGACCAATTGTGGTCAGGTGGAGCAGGGACACCCAGCCGAAGTGAGTTGGTGTGGTTCTGGCTGGAGAAGGTCCACCTGAGCGAGGATTACTGCCAACACAGCACAAAGGAGAACGGGAGTGGAAGATTGGAGGCGGCGCTTCCCAGGAGAAGCTCTGTTGCCGGCTGGTTTCCCTGAAGTGAACTTGGCTGTTATCATCAGAGGAGAAGCTTGGGGCTTTGCTGTTCTTGGGGATGACTGCTGTTTGCTACAGGGGAGCTCTGGTCTTCATCTCTGAAGTGAGCATTGTGTGCTGGCTCCAGTACAGATTCTTGGACATACAAGGGACATTGCCATGGGCTCCAAGCCCTTGATTGGATTTTTTGAGTTTTCAGCGAGTAGGAAGACATTCTGCACCCTCCTGCATTTGGCTTGTAGGTAAATGTTGTAACTTGTAAATGTCCCGTATTAAATCTGCTCTCTTGCCAACCACTGACTCTAGAAAAGCAACTAATACACCCACAGTCTGTATTCCCAGTATGATATAGGACTGAAGAAATGAATCTAGCAGGTGGGCCTGCAACCTCCAGCAGAATTTCTCACAGGTGAGAAAGGTAAATTGAGTATTTTATGTGCTTTCAACAAAACACAAATATGGTATGTGATATAACTAACAATACTACCGCTAATACTAATAGGAATCACAGTATATTGTTCTTACTATGGAACAAGCAGGATTTTATTTATGTTCACATGTATATTCATTTAATCTTTCCCCACAACCATATCAAGTGGGCACTACCACTATAATAATAGTTCTAATTTATAGATGAGGAAACTGAGGCACAAAGATATAAAGTGGCCAAGGCACAGAGCCAGTAATGAGCAGAATTCACATTCTAACCCGGAGTGAAGCTCCAGAGGCAAATGTAAGATGCCTCTGGGTGAGGACCAAGAGGACGAACAGTGACACACGTGGAGGAAGGAGGCTGTCTGAGGTACAGCATCCTGCAGAGATGATCATGTGTGCTGGTCCACATGCAGAAGCGCTGCCCACCTTCCTTGCTTGAGATACACTTCCCCACCCCCAAAACCTTAGATGCAAGTCTTCTGGGAGGAGACTTATAACAAAAGTAAAGTTTAGTCACAGAAGACTGAAGTTATAATTCTCACAAGTTGTGCATGAGGACTGTACTGGTTAGGGTGTCAATGTGTAAAGTAGTAGAAGCAGGTCACAAGAAGTAAATCATGGAGACCAATAAAGAACACAGTCTGCGGATCTTGTTGGCATATTTCTAGGTCTATGGATTATCTCTGCCTTGTGTGAAAAATATTCATGTGTACTACTTCTGTATGAATTCTTTAAATCATAAAATACATGGTTCTGGTAAAAAACACCAAATATAACCAAGGTTAGTAAACAAAGGGCCGCAAATGCCATCTCCTATTGTTATAGTTTGAATTTTTTCTACTTTAAAAATTTCATTTGTTGAAGTCCTAATTTCAAGAACCTCAGCATATGATTATATTTGGAGATAAGGTCTTCAAAGAGGCGAAGTGAGGTCACTAGCATGCCTGATAAGAACAGGCAATTCAGACACACACGGGAGGGAGGGAGAGAGTGAGAAACGGAGAGGAGACAAGGACAATATGAAGACCCAGGGAGGAGAAGACAGCCACCTATAAGCCAAGAAGAGAGAGAAACCTCAAAAGAAACCATCTTTACCAACACTTCGATTTCAGAGGTCCAGGCTCCAGAATAGTGAGAAAATAAATTTCTGTTGTTTAAGCCATCCAGTTCATAGTACTTTGTCACGGCAGCCCTAAGAAACTAATATATCATTTTTGGCCATTGCTACTTCCCCACTGGCTTTGTTCATACCTACTGTTGGGGGAGAGATGGTAAAAAGTGGATACTGTATAATATAATCTTTGAATTATCAAAGTATTTACGAACATACTTTGTATGCATTAAGCTGTTGCATATTCACTATTTTAAGTGTATGATTTGATGATTGTGACTGTATACAATTGTGATCATCATTGGATTCAAGATAGGACGCTTCTTTAAAGTTTCTTGATGCCCCTTCACACTGATGTTCTTCCCACCCACCACATCCTCGACCTCAAGCAACCTTGCATCTATTTTCGTCATCATAGATTCATTTTTTCTAGAATTATAGAGAAATGGAATGTTTCCTAAATTTTTGAGATTATTTTTAAGTGGGAAAGCAATACTCCACTTTCTTTAGGCAATATCATTATACTTTGTATGTATAGGGATGTAAAACTAAAATGGAAGATAGGATGGTCTGGAGAGATCGTGGTATGGAGATGAGACAGAACTGTGATCAAGTCTTAGCTGTCATTTGTCACACAGTGGGCACAGAATGAGGTGCGATGCCACAACCTACCCTGAGGGAGCATCATGAGAAACCAGATACGTGAAGTACCTTTCACAGTTATATGTGAGAATTTAAAATCAGCTCCTGCAGAAATGAGGCAGGGCCCTGGTGTTCACTGGTCACAGCAACACGACTCCAGGAAGGCCAGATTATATTGGAACTTGAACTGAAGCCAAAATTGAAACAAAAATTAGGTTCTTTTCTTTTCTCATTCATTACACATGTCTATGGGGGAAGAGAGGGAGGTGGCGGGTGGAGGTTTTGGAGTTGGACGAATGCTTTAGCCAGGCCAGGAATACCCCAGATACTGAGTTTCTGTGCTAAGTAGGACACTTATGTTTCTGCCCCAGAGGTGAACCCCAGTGGAAGTCATTCCATCTCCCATAAAGAGACCCCAGTTCTTATTACATTGGGGCGATGGTGACAAGTTACCGTAGAAGCTCCTATTTAGTAAACACTCAATGTCAAGCTCAATGGACATTTCTCATGTGTCAGCTCTGTGAAGTGAAGTCCACCATCCTCATTTGACAGGAGAGGAAGCCAGGTGCACACACCAATATCCACTGTGTGGCAGAGAAGGACACGTGAGCCCATCAGCATGGGCCGAGGCTGACTCCTGCTCCCACAGCGTGGCTTTGGCCCTTTGCTCTCAGATGTTGCCTGTGTGGAAATGCTTCCCAGGTGTCCTGACAAAATTCCCCAGATATTATTGCATAGAAAAACAGATCACATCAACTGTGATTCTGCAAATATTTTCAGACAGAAGGAAATCAGACAAAACAATGAGGGAATCAGCACCGGGTCTAGAAATAGAAGGCAGGCAGCCCTTATGGCCTTAAGTGCTAGTTTTCTTCCTTTGATCCACATTCTGCGCTTGTCTGTGAAGCCGAGTACAGAAATCCCAGGGACAATTTGTTGTTTTGGGGGGGTCGTGCTGGGGATCGAACTCAGAGCCTTGCACTTGCAAGGCAAGCACTCTAACCACTGAGCTAAATCCCCAGCCCACCAGGGACAATTTTGAGGGGGACACTTATCTGAGACCATGAAATTCCTAAGGTTACCATGCCCCCCAGCAAGAACATGCTCTCTTTCTGAGCATTCAAGAACCTCCTGGTGGCAAAATGAAAGGTCAGCATGTAATAAAAGTTTTTCTTCACTCGTTCACTGCTAAAAAGCCACCAGATTGAAAACAGAAGAAAAAAATTTTGGGGGGGTGCTGGAGATTGAAGTCGGGGCCTTGTACTTACTTACCAGGCAAGCGCTCTACTGTGAGATTAAACCCCCAAGCCCTGAAAACAAATTTTGACTGTGTTTACAAATTAAAAACCAGTTCTCTGGAGTTGAAGATTTCGCTCACCTGTTGTCTAGCAAGCACAAGGCCTGGAGTTCGGCACCACCACCACCATCAACGACAAAAAAACCCAGTACACCAAATGGGCCACCTTTCACACTTGTCTCCTAGGAATTCGTCATCCAGCATTATGTTAAGGATCAAAGTCAAGTGTCCAGTGAGGAAGCAAGGAGTGGCGGAGGGTGTTTGCCATGTGGCTTCAGAGCCAGCCACACAACACTAGTGTCCTGGCTTCATTGCTGTCCAGCCCAGTGGCCTTGGGCAGGGCAAGTCACCTCCCTTTATCCAAAGGATCCCCACATATCTACACTTCACATCACTGTTCAGAGTTTTCAAAAAGAAAACACGTACTGAGCACCAATTAACTTGTAGAAAACTCCCAACAACACTGGCTTTGCATCTCCTAATGTACATCTCAGGAATACACCCTGATTGCCTCATTTCTTCCCCAAGAAACAGCCAGGAAATTTGGCTACTGACTACTGACAATCTCTCAAAATGTGCACATAGTCTGATGGTACAATTTTACAGCAAACATTCTCCAAAACCTTTTCCTCCTTGTGTGATATGTGAAAGGTATGGGAAAAACATGGCGTCCTCTGAACATTTAAATATATGTTGAAATAGCTGCACAGGATGCGATTTCAGATGTGCTGCACATTATACCCAAGCTTTAAATATATTTTTGACAAAATCACAGAGACTTAAATCACTTGGTGTATGGAAAAGAACTACTATATAAATTACATGGCAAGCAAAGTGTGTTCTCAGACAGACCAGGTTTAGGAAAGATAATGGGTAGAAGTTAAAGCTACATATTCTACTTAAAGATATCCAAATCACGCCCCTCCATTTTAAAGTCTATTGCTTAGGACTCTTCCTCCACTTCTAGGGCCTCAGGTTTTTAGATTTTTCTTCCTGACACCAAGGAACTAAATAGAGAGATTATAGGGTACTGTATACTTAAGTATTTGACACCAAGAATAGATTACCTTTAATGCCCTCTGCTTATTGACAGAAACAAATAAGTAAATTTTAATAAAATGGAAACAACTGTAAACAGCATATCTCAGGCAACCATCAGCTAATATTACTAAATATTATACTACATCCTGTTCCCTATTTTTTCCTACCTTTTTCTTCTTTTTCTTTTTTTTTTTTTTGGTGCTGGTGATCGAACTCAGGGCCTTAGTACTTCCTAGGCAAGCACTCTAACCACTGAGCTAAACACCCAACCCCTTCTTACCTTTTTAAAAAGCACTTGAGACAGGGTCTTGCTAATTGCCTGGACTGAGTGCAGACTCCCAGTCCTGCTGCCTCGAATTCCTAGGTAGCTGGGGCTACAGGCACGTCTCACTGTGCCCAGATGTTATTTTTTTACTTTGAAAATCAAAAATAGTAAGACAAGTAATTTCGATTTAAACATATATTTCTAAAATTCAGTAACTGTTTCTTGTGTGAACTTAAATTTATATTTTACCACACAAAAATATTATTCGTGGTAGTTTTCACTGTCTTAAATTTCAAACACCAATACAAATTCCAAATGGTCACATAGGACGGCTCAGCTGAAATCGCGTTCTGTTTCTACACCTTTCCAATACTGTGCTGAGTGTTGAGTTTAATCTATTGCTTAAAAAGTCCCACAAGGGCTGGAGATGTAAGCTGTATATAACGTATATGTATTTATAATGTATATGTATATACAGTTGCAAAGTTCTGAAAAAATTGATTGTGAAATATCATGAATATACGTAAAAGGTATAAAGTACAATGTATTTTAAAATAATAATAAACAGACTACTTTTGTGTCATGCTTTAGAGCAAGAATGTCCCCCAAAGGCCTCCTGTGCTCACAGGAGGAGCTTGTGGAAGGCGACTGGATCGTGGGGAAACTGCTGATCAGTCGAATCACCTGCTGACCTGCTGGTGAGTTTAGCCCCTTAATATGCTGTCAAGGAAGGAGGGGGCTAGCCGGAAGTGAGGTCATGGGACTAGGGCTGGAGGGTATGTCTTCCTCACTGGCTCCGCCCTTCTCTAATCTGCTTCTAGGCCACCATGACTAGGCCGTTTTTGCTCTGCTGTGCCCCTCCACTGTGCTGTTCTGCCTTGGAACCAGCCGACCATGGACTGTAACCGTGAGTCAAAATAAACCTCTCCTCCTTTAAATTGTGGGTGTTGGGTATTTGTGCCAGCAAGGGGAAAAGTGACTAAGATACCCTCTACCCAAGACTCGGTAAAAAAGAGAAAATAGTATGAATAATTTTGAGATCCTGTGTGCCGCCACCACTTAGCATTTCGTATTTTTCTACTCTATCCACCTGAGCTACTCAGTTTGTACTTTTATCATTTAACCAGATATGAAAGAATTCCTAAGTAACATACTGCTTAATTTTGCCTGATTTTGAACTTTATACAGTTGGGATCCTGACATGTTCTGTAATTTATCTTTTTTTTCCGAATAGTGTTTGAATTGCATCCTTGCTAAATAATGTAGGTGACTGACTTTTGCACTGTGTATTCTATTGGCTATAACATGCTCTCATTCCATTCCAGAGCCAAAGGCCATGTCCAGGTTATTTCAGACATTTGCTAGTATGAACAATGCTGCTAAGATGATTGTGTCTGAGAGCTTGTCCTATGACTTCTCTGGTGTTTAATAGATGCCCAGTAGTGGAATTGCTGAGTCATAAAATATGCATGCGGTCAACTCGAATAGGTCCATTTTTCTGTGGTGCTGCTTGTTATTTTCTTAATTTTTAGAAATCTTTCGTATACTTATGATTCTAATGCTTTGTCCAAGTATGTTGCAAATAATCTCCTCCTAGTTTGTGGCTTCTTTTTGCTTTTCTTCTTAGTAACTTTATGAGCTTCTGAAGTTCTTAATTTGATTAATGAGGTGAACTGAGTTTTAGTATTTTTTAACTTACTATTGATTTAAAAAGCTGCTAAGTATCATTACCTTTCTCCCCAATGATACATGGTCTTTATACACATTAACTGATCAGGCCCCTTGCAATTTGCATGCATTTATTTTCCAGTATTTATTAGCCTGTGCGTGTGTGCATGTGTGCGTGCGTGGGTGCATGTGTGTGTGTGTGGGGGGTTGGTGTGGGGGATTAACTCGGGGCTGCAGTACCACTGAGTTACATCTCCAGCCCTTTTTATTTTTTATTTTGAGAAAGCATGTAGCTAAATTGCCCAGGCAAGATGGAAGCTTGTGTCTCCTCCTTTCCCAGACTTTATTTTGTATTAACTCCCCACAGGGGGAGTAGTTGGTTTTCCTTTATATAGTCCATGGCTGTTTAATCCATGCTTACTGTATTATTAACCATTCCTTTTAGCTCTCAAATTTTCCTTCTGGAATAATTTTTCTTCTTTCCGAAATATATTCTGTAGAAAATGCTTTTGTAAAGATTGGTTAACAATACATTGCCGTTATGTTTTGTACATTAATTTTGCTCTTGTTGATAGTTTCATTACATGTAGAATTCCGAGTTTTCTCTGAAACACTTCAGAGAGTTTCCATTGAATTTCAGCTTCCATTTTCACATAGAAGTCATTTGTCAATTATTTTTTATATGGGCAATCTGTCTTTTCTCTCTAGTTGTTTCAAAGATCTTCTTTATGTATTTTACAATTTGACACCACTGTAGCTAGGTGTGAACTTCTTTACATTTCATTTTACCTGGAATTTGTTTGGATTTTAGTGTTGGAGGACTGATGCTTTCAATCAACTCCAGAAAATTATCAACTATTATATCTTTAAATTGAGAAGGACATAATGGACAAAATGGGAAAGGCAATTCTTTCCTATTGTCTCTATTTCCATCTCAAAAATTTGATTAGGTGTTAGAATTTCTCACTCTTTCCTACACGTCATTTAACCTCTTTCATATTATGTTTCTGCTGTTGCATGCTATGCCTTGAATACTTTCATCTGTTCTATCTTCTCGTTTATAAACTCTTTATGCCTAAATCTGCTGTTTAGTGTTTCTATTAATTTTCTAAGTTCAATTATAATTTTCATTTTTAGATATTTTACTTGATGCCTTATCAAAACTTTCCTTTTTGAGACTACTTCATCTTCCATCACTCAATATACTTCAAATATCCTTTTATTTCTTTAAAAATATTAAATGTTGTAGATATTTACCAGTTATCACTTAGAAAGACACTTATAGAGAACACTACGGTGTGATCTAATTATTGTTATATAATGTGAATATAATTCCAGTTTTCTCATCTCTGTGAGTTAGATTCTGCTGTTTGTGCTTTCTGTCGACTTTGACTCATGTTGTTTTGTTTCCTTGTGTTTCTGGTGATTTTTGTTTTTCTCTGAAAAATTTTTGAGGGCCATATTTAAAGTGTGCGCCTCCAAAATCAGTATGTAGATTCATCAAAAAATTAAAAGATATACTATCTGATCTGGCTATGTTACAGCTGAGTATATTCCTGAAGGAATTAAAGACAGCATACTACCATGATACATGCACACTCATATTTATAGTGTCTCAATTTGCAATGTCTGAGCTGTGGAAACAGCCTAAAAATGCCTATCAACAGATGAGTGGATAAAGAAAACAGCAATATATAAGATGTCTGGTATATTTCAGCCATAAAATACAAAATAAGTCACTTGCAGAAAAATGGATGGAACTGGAGATCATCATGTTAAGCAAAATACGCCAGTTTCAGAAAGTTAATACTGGATATTTTTTCTTACATGAGCACTCTATAAATGAATAAATAACAGGAAACTAGAATGTAGAATTTTAGAGGTCAGGAAAGGAATTTAGGAGGATGGAGGAGGAAAAGGAGTGGTGGATAACGGGGGAAAACAATAAAAATATATATGTGTTTGGTATTAGTATATACCAAAACGAATCTCATTATTCTATATTAGTAACATGCAACAATAAAAACAAAATAAAATGTATTTCTCTCGAGAGGAGATATGTTTGTTTATGCCAGGTCCCTAAGGTACTAGAGAAACTTTAAATTGTTCACTTGAAGGTTGGGTCCGATAAGGAGTTTGGTGAGACACTCTAGAAGGAGAAATTTTGAATTTGGGAATTAGGAATTACCTAGGGAGACTTTTTTCTTCGCTCCTTCCCTCTCCCAACTGTTAATCATCAAAGCTCAATTATTTCCGTCATCTCCCCTGTGAAAGCCTGTGCCCGGTTCCACCACCCCATCACCCACGAACGGCCTTGCTTCTCAGGGGTTCCTGGGCCGACTACTCTGGCTAGTCCCTTTTTCCCTGGCGTTCATATCCAGGTGACTGTGGGCTAGAAACAGAACTCTTCACTTCCTTTTGCTCACTAGGGAATATACCCAGGTTAGTAAAATGTATGAACTCAGGGAGGCACAAATTTGAAATGCTTGTATTTTTCTCTCATTACTGCCCTCATTCCTGAACGTTCAGTTCTCTTTTGTCGATATTTAACGGCATCGAAGGGAGACCCTTCAGCTTTCTGGCCAGTTGCAGTGAGTCCAGTTTAAAGTTTAAATCCCATTTTAACCCTAAGTTCTTTCCCTCTGCCGGTCCTATTCCAAGGAGCTTATAGTATTTGAACATTTCTCCCCTCCCCACCTCTTCTTCAGTCTCCGTGGAGAGTCCCTCCTTGCTCTTGCAAAGGACCTAAAAATCCAGGTGTTCAGTGTTCCGTGTTTTGCTTTGCCAACATGGTTACTGCCTGCTTGTCAGCCTCTTTGCTGGAGAAACACGTATCAGTCTCAGCTCACACACATCCACAAACTTCAAGGGGCACCTGAAAAACTTCCCATGAACTTTTGCAAGTTCTCCTCTTTGGCAGCAGAATTCGCAGGAGCAAAGGATTCAACAGCTCAGCAAGGATCCAGTTAGGGAGAGAGGCCAATAATGCCTCCTTCTCGTGGTACCCCTGATGGCTGCCAGCTGTCGTCTTGTTTCCCTCCTCGCTTGGCTGGGTGGGAGGAAATGCTTGGGTTTTGGAGGTGTTGTTCAGGCAAGCCTAGACATAGCAAACACCGTGGTTTGAAGATGGTCCGTCCCCACTAAAATGCATGTTGAGGCTTCATTCTGTACTGCAGCAGTGTTTTGTGACCTGCCCTAGTGGGAGGAGCTTGGGTCATGCAAGTAGACTCCTCAGGAATTCCTTGATCCCCTTTTCATGGGAATAGTTCAGTTACGGGGTGACAGGGTGAGTTTGACCCCTTCTCTCCTCTTCCGCACATACTGGCTTGTCCTTGTTTTTCATCATGAGTTAAAGTGAAACAAGGTCTTGGCAGAAGCTGAACAGGATGCTGGAAGTATACTTTTGGGCTTCTCAGTCTCCAGTACTATGAGCCACGATCTTCTTTCTTTAGAAGTTACCTGATCTCAAGTATTCTGAAAATTCCCAAATTCAAGTATAGTAGAAATAGAAAATTGGACTAAGACGGTGGCTCTGTGGGGCACCCGGTTTCCATTCCTTAGACCACATTATACCCAGCGGTTCCCTTAGGTTAGGATGTAGGCAGGAACATTTGAGATAATACTGATAGTCAACAAATGTTATTGATAAACTTAACAAGTGTCCCTGCTAATCATTAGTTCTCAGAAAAAATAATACTCTAGGGATGTATATCTGAAAAATATGTAGGGTAGAACTCTGTAGAAGATATTGAGCCAAAGATACTGTTCTTGGATGTAGAAAATCGTATCTTAGACTGAGAAAACCAGATTAAGTGTTGTAATCTAAATTTAATATAAAAACCTTCAAGTTTCTTCTGGCTTCAACTGAAGTAGAATTAGGCTTTCTTTGTGCAAGACGTGTCTTATTAAAGTAAAAAAAAGCAATATAGATAACATCAGGACAACTTCTAAATTTAGAACATAAATTTTATAAGTACATGCCATAAATATTTTAACGTATCAGTAAAAATGTGTTTCCACACATCATCAGCTGCACAAGGAGCTAAGCTAAAAATTAATGGTCTCCATGTTGAAAGTCTTTGCATAGACTTCTGCTAGCAACATGATCTTGCTGGTTTCCCCCAGACATGTTAGTGCACAGAATTCAGTACTACAGCAGTTAACTCAAGAGTGGTCATAACCAATAGTCATGTTGCTCTTCTATCACCTCTTGCTATAGGGCCTGGTGCCTACTCTGGTCTCCTAATCCTTTCTTTAGAAGGACTCAGTGACCCAGGGCCAGTGACAATAAATCTGGACTGCATATTCTTCTCATATTTTATCTTACGCTAAAACACAATTTTTTTGTAGAAGTGTTTAGAAATAAACTTTAGAACACAATTAGTAGATTGTATGGTATACTTTCACTTTAAAGAAAGAGCTGTTTTTTCTTCCTTTTGTACCACTTAGCATTTCTTCTCAAAGAAGGTAAAAATCAAACAAGGAAAAGTGTGGAAAGGTGAATTAATGTGACATTTAGCATAAGATTTTAATGACACAAAGGCCAAGAACATTAGAGTTACTCCTTTTGCTTTCACAATTATAACTTGACAGCATTTCAGAATGTTGTTACTAAAATGAAACTCCTAAGAAGAGAGTAAGAATGCAATACACATCAAGGAAATGTACTATGGTAGAGTTATATTTGTTAAGGCAACTACAGCATACTCAATATATAAATATGATCCTTTTCAGAATTGGCCCTGCAGAATCTATACTTGTTTAATTAATATTGACTGTGGTACAAATGTTTTTGGAAATCCTCATTAAAAATAAACTTATGAACCAATTTATAAGGACAACAATAATATTAGCTTCATTTACCCAGAGTCACACTTTACTTAAAAATGGGCATTTTTCTCTTTGATTATAGACCCTATTCATCGAACTGACTTCTAATTACTTTTTGTGATACAAAGAAAAGGGAAAGTTACTTTTCTTGTTGTAAAATAAATGTAGTAGAAAGTGCTTAAAACAAATAGGCATAGTCCGTTCTTTAAAAATTCTTGTTTCCATAACTGATGTTAAATTTTTTTCAACACTCCAATAGTCCTTTGCTATATTGTTCCAATAATAATATACTTGTGCCCCATAGAGACAAGAAATAATCACGTGCCATTATAAATTTGTTTAATACAATTGATGCTTTAGCATCATTTTTAGGCTTCACATAAGTTACTGTATCTGAAAGGCAGCTGTACCCACCACCTTTGGTGTAGTTTAGAGTCCCTCATCCTGTGTGGTTGTCATACAAGCTGTTAATTCCACTCCTCAGTGACCCAATATAGCCCAGAGCTGCTAATCAAGGTAAAACCTAATTTTCTTTAAACTAGCCAATCCACCAACCTCACAGCGAAGCCTAAGGGCTAATTGCTGTGAACCTTAAAGCCTCAGTCCCACAGGTCCTTGTTTCCATCTCCCTCTGATGCTCAGTCCCTACCTATTGCTTGCTTTCCCTGCTGTCACCTCCCCTAGCCTCCCTGGGACCTGTGACTAATAAATTTCTGTCTCATGAATTTTTTTCATCTCCTTATTTTGTCTCATTTAACACACCCGAACCTAACTTTCCTTCTGATCAGGGTTCTCCTAAAGAGTGGCCATCTTTGCTTATGGCCACTCTCAACACAGAAACCTCATGACCAAATCACAAAGAAACCATAACAGCAAAAATCATAAAGCTTTCATATTTTTCCTGTCACTTTTGTCACCTAAAAATACACCCCTAACTACTATTGTTTCACAGTTCCTGTCATTTGAATTTTATTTAAGTGGAACCACATCATTTATATGCTTCAGCTCCTGCTTCTTTTGTGTATCATACTGTTTGTGAGATACATCTAAGGCAGGGGTAGCTCCAGAATGACTTACCACCTGTTTTGTAAACAGTTTCCTAGGAATACAGTCGCACCCATTCATGTACGTATTATCTACAGCTGCGTTTGCATTACAATTTGTGGCGTTGAGTAATTGTAACAGACTATATAGCTTGCAAAGCCTTAAAGTATTTGCAACAAGACCGTTACAAGAAGTTTTCCAGTCTGACTTATTAATCTGCTAATATTTTATTTTAAATTTTCGCATTTGTTTTCATGAGAGACACTGGACTGTAGTTTTCTTGTAATGTTTTGGTTTGTTTTTACCATCAGAGTAATCTCAGCTTCATAAAATATGTCGAGTAGTCCCTCCTTCTTGATGGAGAATTGGCATTATTTTTTCTTTGAATTCCCTAACAGACATCACTTAGAAAGTCAACTGGGACTACAGTTTTGTTGGTGGGAAGTTTTGAAATTATGAATTTAATTCCTCTAAAATGTATCATTATATACAACTAGAAATTCTTGTGTCAGTTTTGGTAATTTTGTGTTTCAAAGAATTTATATATTTACTCTAAATTGTTAAACTTATTGGCATAAAGTTAATTTTGCTATGTGTAAAATTTTAGATTGACAGTCGTTTTCTTTTAATCTATTGTCTTTTAGCTTTTGTTTCTCAAGAAAAATCAGTTGTTGGTGTAATTGTTGTTCTTGTAAAGTTAGATATTTCTTTTTTTCCTCTTGCTGTCTTTTCAGTTTTTATCTTTGTTTTTCTGTAATTTTCCTATGCGGTATCTAGGTGTGTATTTTTTCTTGAGGATTGCTGATCTTCCTGACTTTGTGGGTTGGTGTCTTTGATTAGTTTTGGAGTCTCCTTAATTTCTCTTCAAATATTACTTCTTATTCCCCCTCTTTTCTGTATATAAGGCTCCACTTAATCTTTACATGTTTGTACTATGTCTTTTGCCCTTTCTGTACTTCTCATCCTTTGACTCTCTTTATTTTGGATTCTTTTTTTCTGAATTATCTTGCCACTGCACAATTCCTTTTTTTGGACATATTTCATATGTTCTTAAAACTGTATACTGAGCTCTTAATCTTGATTATCAGCTCTATTTAGTTCAAGAATTTCCATTTTAAATCTTCTATGAGTGCTTTTTAATGGTTTATAGTTCTCTGCTGAAATTTTTCTTTATATTTTCCTCTCTCTACTTGAATTATTTTAAATTCAGTGTCTGGTAATTTTAATATCTGGTGCTCTACTGAGTTTGTTTCTTTACCTGTTGGCTATACTAGTTCCAGTTTGTGTTACTTTGTTTTTTTTGTGTGTCTAATTCTACTTAATTATATCTGTCTTTATATGTGGAAATTCAGTGGTAAAAACAATTTGGTGACTAATAAAATTGTTTTCTCTCAGAAAGCATTTTTGTTTGCTTCGTCCAACTGCCCAGGGACACTAAAAAGACTTGGATCACTTTTTACTAATGTCAGCAGAACCTGGCCTACAGTGTCTATGACTGTAGTCTGCAGTCTGCACCTCACCCTCACTCCGAGATCACAGCCTTCAATCTCAGCCCAAAGTGTGACTTCCTCAGGGCTGCCATTGCCTGTGGTCCTCGGACTACAGTTTCTCTCACCTTCATTCCATGAGGTAGAGTCACAGAAGACCAGAAATGACCATAGATAATGTTTAATCCAGATGAAGAGACTGGAGCCCAGGTGGCTGGTGACCAGCTCAAGGTCATAGCTACCAGATCAAGGTCATATAGTAACCAGCTCGAGATCACACAATTTGTAGCACTATACTCTTTCTCCTAAACTGTGCTGCCAAGAAGCAAAATACTTTGAATGTTCATGTCAACGTAAAGCCATTAAAAATAAATTTGTAGACTACAAAGACACCAAAACCTACACATGAAAGAAGTATTGAGGTGGGAAAAATAAAAATTCTTACATATATCTGGGATATTTTCTGAAAATTATGTGTACAGTAAAATTTCATAAAGAAGAGCTAGGTGGATATCATTTTAATCAAATTCGTTCTTCTTTGTGAGATTTAAGACTAATGAAGCAACAGGGAGCAAGTAAGGTTCAGTTCATTATAAAGAAGTTGTTTTCAAAGGTCAAAGTTGCCCAAAGATGGAAGGAGAGATGATAACATTCATCATTGGGGGTTATTAAAGCAGAGGCTGGAGAGCACTTGGCAGGGGTTGTACCGATTCCAAATTCAGACAGGCTGTAGAGACAGTCTGGGAAGATGCTGAAAATAGAGGCTTCCGAATCTAGGCTCCTGAGGATGTCCTGGGATTTATATTTTTAACAAGCTACGCAAGTGATTCTCCGGTTCAGGGGGAATGCATCAGACACCTTTGAGGAAGTGTTGCAATTCAAGAATCTATAAATTTCTGCCTGAGGTATTGGAAATGGTTTGCAATGGCAGCAAGGAATCCAGACTCGTTTGGGTTCTGTCTTTAACAAGCTGTGTCATTTTTGTGCACATTACATCATGTCTCTGAGACTCAGTTTTCCTGCCTGCAAGAATAAGTGAGCCTAGATGTATCTTATGGCCCCTAAATGCTAGGAATTTGTGTCTCTGAGAGTGGCCTGGAGGAAATCAATCTCTAAAGTCCCTGGAAGAGTCTTTGGGAAATCAGGCGATGGAGAACTATCCTGGAATGACTATCTATGACAGCTGGGCAAGGCTGTGCAGTCTGGCTATTTTCCTGGACTCGGCAGGCATTCATCCTGGGATATGTCTGTCTTGTACAGGGCAGGTGGGAAGGGAATAGGATTGGCATGCTAAGAGTTGGAAACTCAGAAACCTCACTGTCTGAGTTCCAACTATCATTTTTGTTCCCTGCATGCTATTCAGAAGGGAGGGTCTGGAAAAGCTGATCTGCAGTCATGAAAGGGGAGAGGTGCCCTTTCTGTGGACACCTTGCTAGCAGCCTCAGGAAGGTGAAATAGTTTTGCATGGATTTGCATTTCTTATGAGTGAGCCTTCTGCCACAGAAGTCAGTGAGCCTTGGCTTTGATCTAATGCTAAGCCTCACCCCTTACAGCTCTTAATTTTTCACCTTTTGAACGACAGACTGAGTTTTTATGTCTGTTTCTTGTTAGTAAATATCTTCTAAATACATCCACCCCATATCTCAGTACCTTTTCTCCCTGGGCTGGCCATCCCAAACCTATTCATCCAGCACGGGTGGACCAATGGGCATTCCTTTATTGTAATTATCCCAGAAATATCTATATATCCATCTATAAGTTCCTGATCCTGAGAGAAGATACTTCCTTTACATGTCAATAGAGAAATTTCAAACTCAAAACCCTAGTACACTGGTAGCAAACCTACGGCATGTGTGCTGCAGCGGGCTGTTTGTATCATTGAAAGCTATAAAAGATTTACTATCACTGTCCTAGAAGGTGGGGTGGGTTAACATATATCTCTTGGCTTGGTAGGGGATGAACTAATACACGGCTTAGTTGTAAAATTCGTGGTACTTGGCCAGGTCCTTAGAATTCCCTGCCACTTAGTCTCTGATGACTTTCAAATCCATACTTCTTTTTAAAGACATTTTCCAGGCTATCTTTCTGTGTCTTACAACTATACTGTCCTGAACAGTACCACTTACTGCCCCTTTAAAACCTCAAACTCAGCAGGACTGAGACTGATCTTGTGTCTTCACTTCCCAAAAACATAATTTCTTCAAGTGCCCATGTTATGTAAAGGAACCTTCTTTACCTAATATAGGTTAGATCGATAATAGGTTATCTTTATTTTTATTGAGTATATTTACTTAAATTTATCAAACTGATTTTGGTTAAATATTTAATATTAACAAATAATTAACCAATGAAGTTAAATCAGACATTTGAAGACCAGAAAGACAAAGAAGAGAAAAACATAAGAAAAAATTCAGCATTAGATAATCCAAAATAGCGTCTATATGGAATTCACCAGATAAATGGAGTTTGTAAGATGGGAGGTCACAAAAGTCCTACTACCTCTTGTGTCACTGTTCAAACTGGGGAACCAACACATTCGCAAGGTTGTAACAAAGGCACCATTGAAAGTTACAACCCTTCGTGTCTGATTTTATGTCAGTGCCATAGGTCCCTTTGAAAATACCAGTGAACTCTAGAAAACTTTATTTCAATTTCTTCATTTGCTTATAACTATCCCTTCCTGCTCATCATTACCCTCATTCCTCACAAATTCTTTTTTCAAGATCTATATTTCTAGGCCTGTTTTTTTTTTTTCCCTTTACAGTATTTCAATTTTAACTCTTTTTGCTTTTGTTTTCTTTCAGTCAATACAGATTTTCCTTGATTTATGATGGGAATACATTCTGGAAAATTCTTCGTAAGTTGAAAACACTAAGTCAGAAATGCATTTACTCCTCCTAACCCATCAAACATCCCAGCCTAGCAGCAGGGTGCGCCAGAAAGCATAAGTTGTTTCCTCTTGTCCTCCTGCGGTTGACTGGGAGCTGTGGCCTGCTGCCACTGCCCAGCATTATGAGAGAGGGTTACATGGCATATTTCTAGCCCAGGAAATGGTCGGAGTCCAAAATTTGAAGTACAGTTTCTACAGAATGTATATTGCCTTTTTCACACCATCATTGAGTTGTAAAGTTGGAAATTTTTTTAAAGGTGTACATAATTGTAGGGAATTTGTACCTGTATGTGATATGTCTTGCTGCTGCTTTTTTCCCCATCCCCTCCCCTTCCTTCAACTCCTCTTCCCCTCCTTATTTACAAAAGCTTTGTTCCAGTTTTTTTCCCTCCTATTCTTTTTTTCTTGTCCCTCTCTTCCTTTCCCCCCCTCCCTTCCTTGTTCCCCTTCCCATTTGAACGATTTCTTCCTTTTTCCCTGTATAATAGACTTTGGTCCTTATTTATACTTTCAGTTTCTCACACCAGAGAAACAATGTGGTATTTAAACATGGATTTGATTTTGCTTAAGAGTATGTTCTCAGGGTACATCCATTTGCCCAAAAATGTCCCAAGTTTATCGTCTTTATGACAGAGTAGTACTCCATTGTATTAAAAAACTACATCTTCTGTATAAAATTGGAAAATTTAAGTTGAACCCTTGTCAGTCAGAAACCATTTTCATTCTGGAATCTTCTCCTTATACGCTAAACCCTTCAGTTTACAGTGTTTTGCCCAGATTCATTTGCTCTATTACAAATGCATGTGTCTGCATATTCCAATGTATTCATTTGTTTATTTGGTGTAAGTCACTAATAGTTACTTCTCTATTTTAGCTTTCAGATGGTTTGGGTAAGTTGGTGAGATTTTTCAGCTCAGTGTGGTGACTGGCCAGCTCAGAAGTGGGCCGGGCGGATAGATGGTACTTTCTCAAGCCACTTCCTGCATATTGGCATTATTCTGATCTCTGATTTCCACCATGCTGCTGGGAGGGTGATGATATGCAGCTTTCCAGAGCTTGTGATAGTGAGAGTCTGGGACACACTGGGGTACATTTACATGGTCCTTATCAACAGTTCTTTGGGAGGATGCTCGGCATCATACAGCTGGTCTCGGTCTACTTGCCTTCCTCCACTGAGACCACCTCAGCTCATTGTTGGCTACTAGCAATGCATGAAATAGAGATACTCTGCTGGCTACACCGTTATTCATTATTTCATCTTTACCTTTAATTTTTTACCGAGAGAAAAAACTACTCTCCAGCCATTGCAGTTGGAGGGGAAGCCCCAACATTGGTGATAAAAGCTCCTAAAATGCTTGAAAGGGCACCTTGTGGGAGACCGGCTGTTTGGCTAAGGGTGAGAAAGTCAGATGGAGGCTGCTGGACCAGAGCAAAGGCTGCAGTAGGGGCTGGTACTCTTCTATGCGGACACAGCCTTCCATGGCACAGCCAGCGTGGCCACTTAGTCGCAGGCTTCCATCTTAAATTTGGTACTTGTAGGTCTTGGTGATTTGCATTTTCTCTGTATGTAGCTGTCTACTCCAATGCCAGCAACTTGCGAGGGTAAAAAGCGGGAAGGATGTCTTGAAATACCATCTGGAGGAGGCCGGTCTTTCTCTAGAGAAGGCTGGTGCAATGAAGAGCTTGGGGCTGGTGTGTCAGTGCTGGCACCCTGGCTGCGGGTCTGGGGGAGAGGGTTTTTTTTGGTCCTGAGGATTGAACTCAGGGCCTTCTGCTTGCAAGGCAAGCATTCTAACCACTGCGCTAAATCCCCAGCCCCCGTGGCTGTGGGCAGGAACATACTGCGTCTGGGGTTGACTACCATCAGATAGCATTGCAGTGAATTCTTTGTTTCAGTCTGTAGTAGCTGAGGACTGAACTCCTGGGTTTTGGCCGTCATTATTAAATGGATTTCTTGTGTTCCAGTTACTGAACTGTGCCAAAAAAGGTGCTGGTTAAGTACTGTACCAACATCCCTCGAACAAGTCGAGTGCAGGATCATCTTCTAACTGGGGGTCTTACTTAGGCTCCACTTCAACTCTACCCTGAGCTCTCCTGGCGGGGAGTAGGACTCGCTAGTGCTACAAGTAGTCATCGAGCTAGTGACTGACCTGAATAACGAAGCAGGTGAGTATGTTGGCCAAATGCATTCTAACTAGGTAGAATGGTCTGTTGGTTACTAGTTTCTGAGTCTTTTGAGGACTTTATTGCACAAGCAATGTTTCCTGGCTTTCCCCACTGCCAAGAGTTAGTCATCTTGTCTTGGGCTTTTTGTCACATAGTGCTGCTGCACTTACTTGTCACCTCCCTGAATTTTGTTGTTACTGTCTCCTGTGTGGGGAGGCAGCTCTCCAAGACTGTCATAAATCTGCACATCTTGAGAAAAAGGCATTGATTGTCCTTTTATTGGACTATCTTTCAAAGATACTCAATCCAAGGATGTTTATTTCCCAAGAGAGATCATTATAACAATGACATCAGCTTTGGGATTATGTCTTTAGAATAGAAATCCTTTACTCTCATTTTATGGTGTTTCCGCAGAGAAAAATAACAAATGTTTTCAATCCGTAATATTATGTTGGATCCCATTTAGAATGAGTTAGCCTACACCACATCTAGTTGCGAAGTCCTACCTATTCTAACTGCTACTTTCTCCCCAGTGTCTTGAATCCTACTGCTACCATCCTTTTATAGTGGTCCTCGAAGGCAGAGATTCTGCCATTTAATAGCTGTGTGCCCTGGGACAAGTTCCTTAAGCTCTTCAATGAGCAGTTTCCTTCACCGTGAAATAGAAGTAGTAATAGTTTCTATCACACAATTTTTCACAAGGACTCAGTGACACGTGACTGTAAATTACTGGCTTGAGGTGATGCTGTGGTGGATAATATGTTCCTCCTTATTTCCTGCTCAGACCTTTTCTTCTGGAGACTGCCTGACTAGACTTCATACTCCCCATCTCTTCCTCCTCAATGGTCATCCACTTCAGAGATGCGATTCCCTCTTATTATAAACCTCAGGTGACTCTGCAAGTCCAAATGCCTTTGTAATCTGTCATCAAGATTAAGTCTCATATCCTTTTAACTCATGCGACTGTTCTGCCAACAAATTTCTCTCCTGAAACACATACACACACACACACACACACACACACACACACACACACGTACGTGTTTGAAACTCTAGTCACACAAAGCCATCTTTACTGAAATCTGGCATGTTTTTCATGCATATGGGAATTCTACTTTTCCCCCCATGGAATGACCTTCCCTGTATTTTCCACAGGGAAGAGAATATTTCTATTTTCATTGTTAAGGTCTGTTTCTAAAATTATTTCACAGAGCAGATTATTCTAACGGCCTTCAATGAATCATGTATGCCTATATCAAAGTGACACTGCCACTTCTACATCAGGAGGCGGAGTTCGTTTCTGCATCCCCTTAAATCAGGGCCCGGCCTTCTGACATGCTTTGATGGACAGAATGTGGTGGACCTGATATTGTATAAATTCTGGAGCCTTCGTGTTAAGAAGTCTTGCAGCTTTCACCCTCTCCTTCTTGAGATCATCAGGCCGTAGAAAAGCCGAGTCTACCTTATTGGAGGATATGAAGAGATGTGGAGGGAAACTGAGGCCACAGCTCAGAGTAAGAAAAAAGTAAAGAGGAATAAAGCGGTGAGGCCATTGTAGACCTCCTGCCCGGCCTCAGCTGAAGCCTCAGATGACTATAACCTCATAATGAGAGCAGCAGCAGAAATGCCCGGACTGCCAATTCATAGGATCATGATGAGAAATGAAAAATCATTGTCATTTTAAACCATGATAGCGTGTGGGAGATTGCTAGGTAGAAATAGGTAAGTCACATCCTTCTTCAAAAAATGTCGCAGACTTACCCATGAAAAAGTCACGATCTTTCCTGAATTCAAATAACAGTTTGTCCATTCTTTTATTATAAAATGAAGCTCAGTGACTTATGGGTCTACCTGTATCTTTTCTCACTGGATTAATAGATTTTGAAGAGTGGCGATCAGGTTCTTGTTCATCTTACTATTTCCTGTGACTACTCTAGTGCCTGGAACGTAGAAACCATGGATGCTTGTTACTAGGTCACAAACTGCCAACTCTGAAACCTTTTCACTTCTGGGATTCACGGTCAATAATAAGGAAAATAATTCAGTATTTCCTTCATTTTCTTGTTCTTCTCTGGTGCCCTACTTCCCTACAAGCCTCTCAGGTGACAGGTATTTTCCTGCTTAAAATTCTGGAGTTTGAAGGAAGATGAGTGACTTCCTTGGTTTCATGGGTACTTTCAGGCTACCTTTATTTCCTGCTTCTTGGAACCCTACACCATCAGGCTGTAAAAAGCTGAGTCTACTTAGTGGAGACTCGAAGTATTCTCTTCCTGATCTCTCTATATTGAGTATCCTAAGTTTTAGGACTTGAACTATGTATTCTATTTATACTCATGACTGCTATGAGCTTATTCATCCCGTGGCTGTATATATACCATGTATATGCTGATGCCTTATTCTCTCACCTCAGACACTGTCTTAAAAATTGAGATCTTCAAAGTAAAACAAAACAAAGTTCTGTTCTGACTTCCACGATAGCGGGTTAAACCACCTATACACCTTGTAGTGAAGGTCACATCTTATTCCATAGAGATCGTACCACGGAATAACTACCACCTTCTCTAATGCTCCTCCAGTGGTGATTTCACTTTTCATGTGGATCCATCTTCCAATATTATGGCCTCCTAGTTCTGGGGCTCCTCCCTGCCATTGAGCTTGCCCTCCACCCCATGTGTGTTGTCACCAATACGCGCATTGTTTCCCTGAGCTCCGTCTCAAACAGCCACCATCTAATCACTACTTGGTGTATTTCCAGGTCTCTTAGTCTTGTGTTGAACTTTAAAATTCTTTTGCCACTCGAATTATAATTCTTTTTCACTCCTTTTCTTGCTTCCTCACCCATCTCATGTTCTCACTTTTCTCTGTTACAACTTAATGGTCAGTTGTTTCAATTGCTCCCTCGCTCTCTCTCAATTTGTCATACTCTCACAATTGCTGTAGCATTGTGTCCACCTTTCTACCTGATACATGCTGAATTAATTCACAGAGTTAAATGTGGCCGAGAAAAAAATTCTCTGTCTTTAAACTTGTAAATAACCCTAAAAGTGTCCTTAACGCTACCTATTAGTCAAAGCTTCATTTTCCTACTCTGCTCTCTATTCTGCTAGTTGACTATTTCATGGTTTGTAATCTCTCATCACACCTTCAACATTTTTACTGTCTTTGCTTTCTATATTACTAGAAAATAAGGACAATTAGGAGAGAAATTCTACCTGCTCCTACCTGCTCCCTTCCTCTTTTATGAATAAACTGTACATATTTCCAGCTGAAGCTACCCCCTGACCTCCTCTTACCTACTAATTGATTTCAATCTTTGAATTTTCTTTTTCCAGTATAATTTCCCCCTCTATGTAGTCATTCTTATCACCATAAAAATATATATAAAATTACATATGGCAAAAAGAGCAGTGGGTGGTAACCCTTATAAGAAAAGGGCACAAATTCCATTTGTGAGGGCTCCCCCCTCATAAATTACTGCCCAGAGGCCCCACTTCTTTGTACCATCATACTGGGGACTAGATTTCAATATGCTAATTATAAAGACACAAATATTCAGTCCATAACAAGAAAAGATAGTTGAAACTTATCTAAGTAGAATTATACTATAAAAAGCTATGATATATTATTTTTAATACTTTGCTGGATTTCGTTTAGTATGTTTAGAATTTTACACTTCTTTTCATGGACCAGATTGTTCTGTTGTTTTCCTTACCTCCTTTGCTAGTTTGGGTACCAGATATATGCCAGGCTCATGATAAGCCATGAAATATGTATATTTTGTTGATATGTTGGTCTCTGGAAAATAATTGTCTGTTTATCCAGTTAAGTGTTTCATTTCAATTATTTTTTATTTCTAAAGTTTTGTCTAGTCCTCTTTCCAATATGTTTGGCCACTTACTTATTTTTTATTAGTTTTTTTAGCTATTTGTAGGCTGTTTACTATTTTCTAAGCACTGTTGGGCAGCTGGGATTCAGAAGTAAATGAAACATAAGGATTTCTATTCTTATGGAAATATGGAATTTATATTCTAGTTAAAGAGGTAATAAGACAAAAAATTTGTAGAATTTTAGATAGTGACAAAGACAAAGGAGAAAAATCAAATATAAAAAGAAGATAGGAAATGTTGGAGTGTTGTAATTTTGGAAAAGGTGGTCAAAGAAGAACTCCCTCAGAGTGTGACATTTGGATAAAGGTAGAAAGGAGATAAGGGATTGAATCTTTATTTCTAATAAATTTTGTTTTTCTTCATAGTTTTAATATATAGGTATCTATCCTTTGCTAGCCAAACAAGCAAATTAATTAAAATTTTAGATGATCCCTCTCACTTCAAAGTTTACCTATTTACTTCCTACAATTAAGGACCCAACACGACTTACTTCCTACTCTCCTCCTTTTATAATGGCTAAAATAAAAAATATTAACATAGGTGCCACCGATTATATAGAGTAACCAAAATTCTCCCATATATTGTTCATGGGAGTGCAAAAAGGTGCAGCTAATTTGGAGAAAAGTTTGACAGTTTCTTCAGGTTAAACACATGCTTATCATGTGGCCCAGCAATCCCTGTACCTGAGAGAAGTGGAAAATTGTGTTCACACAAACAATCACATGCTAGTGTTTGTAGCAGCTTTATCCATAATCTCTGTTGACTGGAAATAAGTTAAATGTCCTTCACTGGGTAAATGGATAAACACAGTTAATTCTATCCATACTTGGCAGTAAAAAATAAATTAGTAAGCTGCAGATACATCAGCAACTTGGATTAATCTAAGTGTCACTTTCCTTAGTAATAGAAGCCAGTCCAAAAAGGTCACATAGTATCCCGTTCCATGTATATGATATCCAAAAAAAGAAAAAGAAAAATGCTTTAGTGGTGGAAACAGATCAGTGGTCACCACCCATTGGAAATTAGGGGGAAGAGTGTGATAACAAAGGGTAGCAGGAGTTTTGTGAGGTAATAGGGCTGTTCTGTACCCTGACTATGGTGATAGCATGCATTTATATGGGTCATACTTTATAAAACAGTGTAAACACACACAGTCAATGTTACTATATGTTAACTTAAAAAATAAATAGACTCAGTTAAAGTATCCATAAATATCCCAACTAATTATCCATTATCATCCCTAACTCAAATATTATCTTAGTCAGGTTAGGCTGCTATAACAAGTACCATAGGTTGGATGGCTTAGAAACAGCAGAAATCTATTTCTAATGGTTCTGGGGGCCGGAAGTCTGAGATCAGGGTGCCAACAGGGGCAGGTTCCGGTGAGGCCTCTTCCCAGCTGCAGACGGAGGACTTCTAGTTGAATTTATTAGCACAAAAATACACAGTGGGGCAGAGAGGGAGATTCAGTCCACTAGGTACACAAGGGCACTTTAAGATATCGATAATGTTATTTATAAGGCAAGGTGGTTGGTACATATGGTGTATTATACTATTATCATTGGAACTATACTCATAGGTTTAATATAGTTCACGATAAAATTTTAAAATATCTTCGGGCACATAAAACACAAAAAAGAATACAGAACAATATTTTAAAACTATTTTTCAGAAGTCCAAATATAGTGGATTCAAAAGCATTTTGTAGAATTTAAATGAGTTTCTTAAAACGTGAAATTTTCTTTAAAACCTAAATTTAATTTCTTTAATGTTTCTGTGCTTATTTACATCCCACAACCCAAGTAGCTAGTGTGTCAGTTTATTAATGGTCTTATTTATTCCCAGCGGTCTCAGCCTTCACACACTTCAAGGGCCAGCATAGTAACACCATCTTAATGACTGGCAAAGAGGAACTTCGCCCTAGAAACAAAGACCAGGATGAGACTTGAGTCAAGAAACATGCTGAATGTTTCACTTTTACTCCATGGAGTCTTAGACACCCTTGGCTCACAATCTAGACTAAAGACCTCTTCAACAGACTCTTCTGCTCGCTGCTGACTGCTTATAAGAAGGACCTTACCTGTGACAACACTCGGGATTTTGGAGAGAAAACTCTTGACTGTTCTGATGGGCACACCCCCTGTCTTGTCATCTTGCATCTTCATAATGATATCTTCAATCTGAAAGGGGTTAAAGAAAAGAAGTGTTATTCTCGCCCACTAATTTCGGGGTATGGGGCTGTCAGAGGGTGATATCAAAGAGCATAAGGCATGTTCTGTAAGAAAAACAGCCCAGTTCAACAAGGTAAAGAGGGAGCGATACATTAGGATTCTTGATGGGTGCAACAGGTAATTCAGTATGCATGTGATAAAATTCCTCCTCTTACCTAGATTGGGTTTATATATAGATTAAACCATAGGAGATCGCCATATTTAAATGCCTCAAAATGCTAATTTTCTGTGGTTTAACCAAAAATGTTAATATATACTAACTGTTATGGAGTTCAGACAGGGCTATATTTAAGACCAGAGAAGAAGCCAGCCAGTCACGTGGGAGGAGGAGGAAGAGGAGGAGGAAGGAGGGAAGAGGAAGATTAAATGAAGACACAGAAAGCCCTGATCTGGAGAAGTTAGAAAACAGGTCTCAGGGGTTGTGAGAAGTGGCATGAGTATGGTTGCCTGGAGCCAGGATGCAGGTGGTCAGGGATGGGGTCCTCTGCATTTGGACTAAGGAAGGCAGCCCTATCTGGAGGAAGACCATGGTTGGCTGTGGGCTGTGGCCTGGAAACCAGTGACATTTTACTGGTGAAAACAAAACAGGCATTGACAATGGATTGTTAGCTAAGAATTTATAAGCTCAACATAATTTCCTGGGCAGAAATCTTCAGAATAGGATGCAGAAACACTTAGAACAAGGACATAGCTCTTTTTGTTTAGGAAAGGGGAATGACTGTAGAAGGGGAGAAGAGAATACGTGCTTTGATCATATATTTTGTTCCCCCAAACAATAGGAATACCTTTGAAACATCAGAATGGGTTCTCTGAATGAGTCCTTAATAGAGTCACATGATCTTAAAGCTAGAAATTTAAGCTGTAGCTCATCTAGTTTAATGTGATGCGTTTGTAACTTGAGGATAGGTGATTTTTTTCAAAGATGCACAACCTATAAGTGGATTGACAGAAATAGATATCTTGTTATAGACAAAGTTGGGCATGGTATAGCATTATTACCATCATCCCCAAAATATATTTAGAATTTATTATGTTCTAGGTACTAAGTATTACATATATCTCACCCTGTTTAATCCTCCTAATTACCTTATGAAATAGATGGCAGTATTCTCGTTTTTTCAGATAAAGAAACTAAGATTTAGTGACTGTATCAATCAGGGTTAAATTGTGGTAGCAAACAAACCCCAAAATGTCAGTGGCTTTAATACAGCCAGGTTTTTTTTCTGTCTCATGCTACACGTCTATCCAGGACAGCATGAGGACCCTGCTCATTGTAGCCCCTCTGGGCCCTGAGCTGATGGAACAGTGACCATCTTGAATGTTGCTGGTCACTATGCCAGAGTGACAGGAAAGAATTCAGGAGAGTCTCTTGTAGGGCATTAAATGGTACAACCCAGACATTACATATAACATATTTATTCACAACTCTGGCCTAGAACTAGTCACACAGCACCACTCCATCACGGAAGGGCCAGGGGACTCAGTCCTTTGGGTTCCAGGAGCAAAGGAGAACTGAACATCTCTTCCACAAGATCCCATAGTCGCCCAGCTGTGGAGCCAGCTTTGAAACCAAAGACTTCAGAGCTCAGGCTCCTACCGCAGGGTCCTGAGGCTATTCTACCTCCCAATAAGAGTCCCAGAAAATCAGCCAATCACGGAAAGCACTGTCTCCAGATATTGCTGGGCCTCCCTGGAAAGTACAGAGAGTGAAAAAGAATCCTATACTCTCAGTCCCTCACGCAGTAGAGGAGTGACTCCTAGGAAGAAAAGTTATCCTCTGAAGGTTGTATTCTGTTAAATGACAGCATAAGAAGGATATTAGTCCACATGCTTGTTAATTGCCTTGGCTGCCATTTCTCTGTCTTCTAAACTCTAACCCAGCAATTTAGAGTAGTTTGACTATTACTTACTAATAGTTGAAGAGAGATTTTCATAGGAAAATGGTTATATTTTCAAAGTAACCTATTCTTTGGATCTAGTATATTATTTGAAACCAGAAGCATCTGTTACATTGATGGTTTCTATGAAAGGGTAAGAGAATCATTGAGAATTGAAGGGAAACCAGTAATTCAATTCTGTTAGGTCCCTGAGTGGCCTTTAGATGGTAATAATTTCCAGTCCCTGATTCTGTGGGCTGCATTTGAAGGATGGGCTGTATGGAGGATTCTATGAGACTCCTTTCTCCTGTAAAAGGAGAAAGTTTAAATGCCTTCTCACATGTTTGAATCTTAAAAGTACGTATTAAGAGGAAGCCCGTGTCTTCCTACGTTGGCTCACAATGTATCAAGTTTATCGCCCACTGAAGACTGCAGCCATATCAAGAGGACAATCCCTCAATTGACAAGAAAGGGGATGGCACTCCAGGAATAGTTTACAGAATTACTGGTACCCAGTTCCTGAATACTCTGTAGTATTCCACAGACATGGAATCTTCACCAGAGCTTCATGATGGGTATGACCTGTTAATCATGATTGTCAACCTGACTGGATTAAGACATGCCTTACAGATTACTAAAGTACACATCTGGGTATATCTGGATAGGTCATAAAAATGTGATCTTGGGTAATGTCTGCGGTCCCTAGTGCCTTCTTCTCTGGTGCTGGTCCCCTGCTTTGCTTCCCAGCTGCCATGAACTGAGCAGCTTTGTCCTTCTGCCATGATATTCTTTCTTTTGAAACAGCTGGTCATGGACTGAATCCCCTGAAACTGTGAGCCAAATTAAACCTTTCCTCTTTTAAGTTGTGGGTGTTGGCTGTTGTGACCCAGCAGTGGGAAAGCTGGCTAATACAGTGGGCAAAGAGTCTACCCCTGACTTTTAGGCTTGGCCATTGACTTGCCTGGCTGCTGGGATATTACTAAATGCAGTGTGAGTAGATGTGTACAGTGTACCTCCCATGGTTGTGCTTACCCTCTTCACTTGCTCCTTGCCTTTTGCCATGAGAAGAACATTCCTCAGATACTGTCCCAGACCCATAGATCAGCCAAATCTCAGCTACTTGTGAGCTCATGAGTGAGAAACCAAAGCTTATTGTTACTTTCCACTAAGTTTGGTGTGGTTTTCTGTATAGCAAAATAAAACATTAGAGGGCTCTAAAAATATATTTATCAAAAATTGCTAAAGCTACAACCAATACTTGACTGTTAAATAAATCTTAGAATTTATAAGTATCCTTGTATTCAACCCATTTTATGAAAATGGGTTGAAACTTAAAAACTCTTAGGGACTATTTTAGGTAGCTTATTCCGTTGTTAGACAAATCTTTGACATTTGTATTTGATTCTGGAGCATGGTCTATAGTATTGGCTTATAATGCTCCTGAAAATCCTTATTATGGTTTCTGGAGAATTCCCAAGAGTTTATAAGTGGGCTTTTAAGTCTACTCATAAAAATAATGACAAGCATTTCCAAACACCTATTTTATGAACAGTATGCCCTAGGTATTTTAAATAAATTATCTAATTTATTCCTCAGTCTTAAAATTTACTTAACGAAGATAATGAAATTGAAACTCAGAAAGGTTGGTTTATTTATCCCAGGTCACACAGCTAGTAAAGCTAGGATTCCTACACAAGTCTGCTGAATTTAATACACAGTTATTATTTATCAAATCCGAAGCTCATCTACTAACTTCTCAGATCTTCTGAAAAACTTGGCTAGAGTCTTGCTTGTGAGTTGCATGACTATGAGGTTTAGAAATGGTGGCAGACCCTGAAAGGCAATTATCAGAGGCAGGAACCCAGTAAATAGCTTAGAGCCTAGCTTCTTCCTGGGAATCTTACTTCTCCAAGTTCCATATACCAAGATCAGTGCTTTGTTTTCTGTGAGTCTCAGGATACTTTCCAGCAGAGCCTGGTATTGCTTCTTACATTATACAATCCTCAGTGTACATTGTACAGTCCTGAGTGGAACATGGCACCAAAGGAAAGCTTTTAGCAACAGCGCCACCTGGCGGACTTCAAACTTTTTAAAACATTTTTACCTCTACTATTTTCAACTCATATCTTGTGGATGGGTATGATTGACCCTTTTTTTTCTTTTTTTAAGGGAAATTCTTTACTCCATGGCCTTCATAGCTAATTATGATTAGGGAACAGAGGCATTTATACACAGCCCCTCATCTCCCTTCTTAGATTTGGATCCTTTTCCAGGCACAAAAGGACTCTACCTTGATTTTCATTTTCTAAACCAACATTTGTTGAGTGTTTACTCTGGTCCAGGCACAGTACTGAAAGAGTTACTTCTGTAAACTCATTTAATTCTCATGGGAGGTAGATTATTATATCCCCATTTTATAAACGAAGGAACTAAGATCCATCTCAGTCAAGGTCTGCAAACATCCTTTTCAGATATAAGGTGCTTAATCCCATTTGCGTTTGAGCATAGTTCTAACGTGCTGGAGGATGTTGCAGGGAAATCAGTTTAGACTCAGATTCTCTGCTGTCCTAAGATTGTCTGCTACTCAGTACTGGCTGCAGTCTCACTGCTTAAGGGTCTCTCTCTTGTCCCATGGGCTTGGCTGGATTTATTTTCCACTGCAAGACCACAGCTCCAGGGTTGGGGATGGGGAGTTGGAAGGTATATACTTATATTTTTTTGACTGTTTAGTTCCACCTAACTTCTGATACCTTTTGTTCTTAGAGAAGAGCAAAATCAATTTTCTGATGTCCTTTAATATGAAGCCCTGAGCCAATAGGGAGCATGTTTGGACCTAAGTGCCACTGTGCCAATCAATAAGCAGGTGGCCCTTATCTGACAGCCAAGTGAAGCAGAGAAACCACTTGGCCGGCTTGGCTCGTTCCGCCTGGTTGGGCCACAACAATTGGATGCCCTTCTCCATGGAGCTCTGAGCTCAGTGCTGCCACACAGGTAAAACACTCTTCCAAACAGCAGGAAAATGGAAATCCTTAGGCCACACAGTGAGTTGTCTTTTAAATGGGAAATAGTACAAAAAGGTACACACAGTTCCCTGAAATTAGCCCAGATTGTGAGATGTGGTGAGGAGAAGCTGTTTTCTGTTTAGACCCTAACCAGCACTGGGACGGTAGAAAGAATACTGTGGACTGGCATCGAGAGAGACTTGCTGGCCTCAGCTTTACTGACTTGCTGTGGTCACCCTGGATGAGTAATTTAACTTCTCTGGACTTCATTTTCATTATCTCCACAGGGATAGGTATGTTTTCTAGACTGAGACCTCTAGTTTGAAAATGAGAGGTTTCTGTGATTTGACAAATACAAAACTGTGCATGAGTAGGGCGGGGCAGCAGCCTCTGGGCTTTCTTTCTCCATGTGCCCATCTCCCCAGGCAGATCCATGGAGAACTCTTCCCTGGGTTACAACATGCAAGCTGGGGGAGGGTGTTGGCCAGTTGTGAGGAGTTTATGATGTTTCTAGAAATTACTTTGGACAGATAGCGTCAGATGCCAGGTGGAAACATGACCCAAAGAGCTCCTGAGCGTGTTCTTTCCTGGCCAGCCCAGGGCTACCCATCTCCGCCTAAATGGGTGGTGCTCCTAACAGAAATGACAAATGGCCCGTATTAGTATTGTTTGTACAAATTAATGACCCAATGAAATAATTTATTTAGCTCGTCCAGTGTTCCCTCGGTGGCGGATTTAAAAACTTCAAGTATGGGCAAATTATAGTGCAATTATTAAAATAATCCGTGCAACTTCAGCAAAGGACACACAGCAAAGGAGCCTCAGGCATGAAGGTCTTTTTATCGAATGGTTCATCTTGACTTTTGATTGGTTCCTATTTCTAGCTGCTAATGACTATCGCTTTGGCTCCTGCATTTCATCAGCGATACTTCTGTTCTGCTGTCTGTGAATGAGTGAGTGGTTCTTTGGACACCATCTTATCAGCCCTCAGGCAGGAATCAGAGCTGACCAATGAAAATCATATTTCTTAATCTAACATGTGCATGCTTCACTGAGCAGGCTCTGTCCCACATCATCATCTGGAGGATCAGGCATTTATTTCTTATTTTTAAAACCGTAGCAGTTATTGTAAACAGTATCCAGTTGACTTACTGCTTTAGTGCACATGCGTTGAACAACTAGAAAGTGCATTGCTCTGTGTTAGTTTCAACAGTTACTAAAGCAGATAAAAGAATCTGTTGTCCTTCAGCATGGACCAAGATGGTGTTGCATGATCCAGGGATCTAGGCTTATGGCTGAGGATGTGTTGGAGAAGAGGGGCCTGTGGGGGCTCCAAAGAAGGTAGAAGTGAAACATTAAGGAATTCTACTTCAGGAGGTCCTCAAAACGGGTTCCTTCCAGACCCCCTCCCTCTTTTTACCACCCCAATTCAAGACTGATACCAATGGCCTGAAAGGAATTTGGGGATTCCACACGCTAATAAGAACATGATCAAAATTCCTGTTAAAGCAGGATGTGGGGACAGATATCTATAATCCTAGCACCCAGGAGACTGAGGCAGGAGAATTGCCAAGTTCCAGCCCGTCCTGGGCAACTTCAACTTTGGAAGACCCTGAAGGGCCGGGGATATAACTCAGTATGAAGGCCCCGGTCTCAATCCTCAGTACCACAACAAAACAAAACAAACATTCAGAAAGCATGGTTAGGCGGGTCCTGACTCCTCTCTGACCTGCTTTCCACACTGCAGCCTGTGTGGTACTCTTGAAACAGGATCATTGAACTCCGCTTACAATCTTTCTATGGTGTCCCAGAGTTATCCTGTTACAAGCTCTTGTAGGTCCCTCTATCTTCTCTCTATATAAATTATCACTTCAATTTGTATCTCCCACTAGGGTGTTTACCCCTGAGTCCTAATATTCGGTGCTTTCTAAATATTACCTCAATGAATAATTGAATGAATACAGTAAATGAATAGCATGAGAGCAATATTCTTAAAGCAGCTTCTCTGGGATTCCAGTATCAAGTGGTCTTAACATATTAAGAGCATCTTAGCAGTAGTGACCTCTGCAATTTGAAGTAAATTTAGTATTTGTATTGAAGATGGTCTTGCTTTGGGAATGGCTTCCATAAACAGAATCCCAAGTTTCCGCAAACTTGAGCAACAACATTCAAGGAAGAGTTGCACAGGTACCCGGTGCCAGCCAAACTGGGAGCCACTTCCCTGATGACCTGGGCCTGCCATGAACTACGCCAGGGGTGAGCGACAAAACACCATTATTTGTTTTGTCCCTTGGAGAGCTGCCTTTATGGTTTTAATACTGCCATATGTAGTGTTTCATAAATTACTTTTACGGGAAACATTTTCTCCCATTTAATTTAAGGGAAAAGTAGGCAAGAAAGGCAATCCAGGGCAGTCATCAAGTGACTTGTGGATGGTATTCAGGGAAAATGTCCTTCCCTGAGTGAGGCTGGAACAGCCAGGTCTTAGAAGGCCTCATCGCTCTGGAAGGTGAGGAGAGTGGGTGCTCCAGGCCAGCCATGGGCTGTGTGCTCTGTGGCTGCAGGAGGCCCACTGCAGTGCAAATGAGGACAGTGGGCACTGGCCAGCGAACTATTCCAGCAAGTTCGGAAGACCTAAGATCCCTTCATTATTATCTCCCAAAATTAGCCCAATTTGAGTGTGTCATCTGTTTCTTGCTGGGAGCCATCCCCTCTTTACAGAACAAGATGCTGTATTTAGGGAGGATAAATTGTTCAAGGCCAAATGAAACCATCGAATAAATGAGATAATTGATATAAAACCCCAGCAGTCTTGCTCCAGAGCTGGCTGCCTGGATGCCTATGCCAGATGGCCAGGGTACATTCCAGGGAGGCTGGGGTTCACCTAAGGCTTTAGCGGAGTGGGAGGGGATGCAGAAAACAGGGCCACATCATATGCATAGAAGTTGAATACACAGTGCAGGAGAAAGAATATCCCACCACAAAGACCTCCCTAAATACAGCATCTTGTTCTGTAAAGAGGGGATGGCTCCCAGCAAGAAACAAATGACACACTCAAATTGGGCTAATTTTGGGAGATAATAATGAAGGGATCTTAGGTCTTCCAAACTTGCTGGAATAGTTCGCTGGCCAGTGCCCACTGTCCTCATTTGCACTGCAGTGGGCCTCCTGCAGCCACAGAGCACTCAGCCCACGGCTGGCCTGAAGCACCCACTCCCCTCACCTTCCAGAGCGATGATGCTCTTTTAAAAAAAAATTTTATTTTATTAGTACATTTTTGCAGCACATGCATTTTACAGTCATTTTGGGGAGGTGGTGCATCTACACAATACAGCCCATTTCTCTTTTTTCATCTCTGCTTCCTTCCCTCTCCCTTTCGCCCTCCTCTAGTTCTCTTTTCCCCCTTTTCATTCTTGTTGATATTGTTAATCTTAGTTCATGTTTATGGCATATAATGTCCATATTCATGGAGGTTTATTAGGACCTTGTACCTGGCATATCTTCACTCTACCTATTTCCCCATCTCCTCCCTCTTACTTCTCATCCTTGGTCCCATGGACCCTTTCCCATCTGCTAGAGGTCCATCCTCTTGTCTTGTTCTGTCCTTCCTTTATTTTTCTCTTAGTTTGTGCTTTGCCTTACTCAGATGAGAGATAGCATATGGTATTTAAGTTTGTGTGTCTGATTTATTTCACTTAACATCATATTTTCTAGGTGCATCCATTTTCCTACAAATGTAGACGACATTCTTTCCCTCAAATCTGTGACTATTGTGCCTTATAGAGTGAAAGGGACCTTGTAGATGGGAAATTATCTTAGATTGGAGGTGAGCCGAGTCTACTCACAGAAGTTTTTAAAAGTAGAGGATTTTCCTTGCTGTAGTCGGTTAGGGAGAAATGTGATGATAGAAAAAGGGTCACAGAGATGGTTCTTTGACACTTTTGAAAACAGTAGCCGCAAGCCAAACAATGTAGGCAGCTTTTAGAAAGGCAAAGAGATAGAGTCTCCCTGAGAGCCTCCGGAAAGACACACAGTCCCGCTACCATGTTGATTTTGGCTCAGTAAGACCTAGTTCAGATTTCTGAGATAGTAAATTTGATTATTAAATTTTATTTTAAGCTTATTGTAGTTAATTACAGCCACAGTAAAAAAAAAAAATAGACCCATAGTAATCCCACTACTATTAGCAAATGTTTGGTTAATCCATATTTCATTTTTGCCAAAACAGACCTGGATGTCCCCCTCCTCCACAGGAAGTGGGTGGGCTTCTGCACACTGCTTTTGTTCCTTCTGGTCTGTTTACTGGTCAGACCAACAGTCAACCAGGAACCGTGGCAGCTTGCTTGAGGAAGATGTCTCTAACTCTGAACAGCGTACGTGGCGTTGCCAGTACGTCCTCTTGGTCTACCTGGGACCAATTACATGGGTGGCTCATAGGTTCTTTTCAGGAGCTTCTTAATCAACAGCAGCACCAAATTCTACACAGGCAAAAACAAAGATTGCTTTTTATTGCTCATCTCAAATTTTATGTAGCTTCATTTTCCAGTCTGTCACATCAGAGAGAATTGTACATGAAATGCCACATGGCAACAAAGCCCAAGTAAGTCAGCCAGCACCAGAAAATACTCCAAATTTGTACACAAGGTCTTTTAGATTGTGTTTCTACAGAAATATTCAAGTCCTAACATGAGTATTACCTTCCCTTTACTGCTGCAGAGAGGTCAATATCCTTATTTTCAAAGAAAACTGAATTCATCTGCTGTCCTAGAATATTACTGATTTTTTTTCCTTGTAGGAGGAAGGAGGAACATAAAACCGTGTCCCCTCTCTGACCCCAAGGACATTCTGGACTCTGCAATCACTCATTCTTTCCTGCTTGCTTCTCTCCTGACCCTTAAACCAGTTTCCCCTATCCCAAACTGCACAACTAAACCAATACAACTGGAGTAAACTTAAGGGCTTGGGGTAGTTTATGTATAAGATCTCATCAAAAACCTGCCATGGCTTTCTACAGCTACAAAATAAATGCCAGACTTCCTACTATGGAATTGAAGATCCTCTATCATTTGGCCCCAAACTTTTTCCAGCCCTTCTGCCCATGGACACACTCATCTGCAGAAGCCTCCTGCATCCTCCCTTGCTCCTCATGCAATTCCTGTGCAAACCACCCCATCCTCGTCACACTGCCAGGCCCGTCTCAAAAGCTGTCCTCTGGGAAAACGCTTTAGGATATTTCCAGTATATGCATCCGTATGTATTATGAGCGTCTATATTTTTTATTCCCTTTTTCCTTTCAAGGATGTGAAACAAGAACCAGAATAGAGTGTTTCTCCCTCTGTTCCAGTGGTAACTTCTCTACCGAGGGCTGTTGTCTTAGTGTCTCTGAGGTTCGGCCTCCTTCCTCAGAATGTGGGCTTTCTGGAAGGAAGACACAGTTTGTATCTCAGAAGCCTCCCTGGTCCTCTGCACCTGGCTGCCTTGAATGGAAATAGAGAACGAAAGGGTCATACACATCATTTTAAGGATATTTCAGGGCAGTGAAATAGTCATAGTCTCCCTGAGTTCCTGAGAGAAGGGTATTTTCAGATGGAGCAACAAGAGCTGGAATAAACTCCCTTAGTATTTGGAGAAGACTTTAAGATCAAGGTGTTATAGCTGTAGTAGCTGTAATTCTAGCTACTCAGGAGGCTGAAACAGGAGGATCCCAAGTTTGAGGGCCTGCTGGGCAATTTAGTGAGACTCTCTCTCAAAAAATAAAAAGGGTTGAAGATACCCCCTCTTTCAAAATCAATTTTCTGTTCTCCTTTATGTAAAGTGAATGAGTTGACACTGAAGATCTTACCATTCCTTTCAAAAGTGTGTGACTGGATCATTCTTTGTGTAGGCCTTTGCTTAAGCATCAGAGGACAGCAGCTGGGACTAGAGAGCCACATTTTTAAACAGCACCACCAAAAAATCGCTTCCAACTTAATAGGCCCCATTTTGTATAGGTTTCCAACCCCATAGAAAACTAGTGTTTTGTTAACTGGCTCTGTATTAGCCCCGGGCTCCATAGAGCAGCCTTCTTTTTGCCGCCTGTTATGGCTTGAATGTGATTTGAGTGTGTCTTCTAAAGGTTTATGTGTTGGAAGCTCGGTCTTCAGGTTGAGAGGCTGTGGAATCCTTAAGAAGTGGAATCTAGTGGAAGGTGATTAGGTCACTGAGGGCACTCAGAAAGGATCCATGTGGCTCTTGTAGGATCTCAGTTCCTGCAAGAGTGGGTTATTACAAGAAGACTAAGCCTGGTCCCTGAGTCCTCCCCAGCTTCCTGTCTTGTCATGTGATCCCGCTCACATGCTCCTACCAAGGGATGCCATCTCCCATGAGGCCATCATGAGAAAATGGCACCATGCTCTTGAACCTCCAAAACCAGGGGCTAAATAAAATGCTTTCCTTCACAGGGAAGCCAGCCTCCCGTATTTTGTTACAGCGGCAGAAAACAGACTGACACACTGCCTTATGTCCCTTATCACAGTAGGGTAAGCATCAGGACTTTCTTGCCCACAGATAGCATTTTGCCAAATGGAGGTTCATGTTTGCCTGAAGGAGGGATGAGTTTCACCAGCTTAGGAAAAGATGTCTTTACATTTCCAAGTCCTTTGCCTCCTGCTCTTGAAATCATGGACCAAAAGGGAAATTTATTTTTCATCCACAAGTAAATGAGATTTAATAAAGCATGTATCTATCTGGTTTAATTCCAGTTTTAATCTAAGGAGGAGGCTGAACAATCCTGGGAAACATTTGATAGACTGTAGGCCACATGCAGAAAATCAGTATGATAAATAGCAATATCTGAAAATAAACTCTGCACGCCCCTTGGGAGAGTGGCAGGGTCATTTGCCAATTACTTCCTTTAATCACATACATTAAGCGACTTTTGCAGCTCATCTCTGCAGCTCTTCTACAATAAGAAGGGAAGTGAGCTTGAGGTGAGGTGTGCAGGCCCACGGGCAGGGCCTGGGAGAGCCCCTGGGTGTAAAGGTCCCAGACATGGGGAGATGGTCCGGGTCCTTATCCCCTGCCAGTCGTCAAACTGGCCGTCATCTAACTGTGTTCAGATGATGGTGTTGCTGCCCCACCCCACCCCAGTGAAGAGGAGCGAGACAATTGAATGAAGTGCTGGATTTGAACCACTGGCCACAATAATTTGGAAGGCATGAGTTTCCCCCACCTGAGGAGAGAGGCTTCTACAGGAAACTAAACAATTTGGGGAAGGAGCAAGGACCAGTTCTAGAGCCGAACCACATTTGAAGGGCCACATGTAACTGTACTTTGCAGAACTCCTGAGTCCGTGATATTCTTATTACAATTGTGAATCCTCCTGTGATGGGTTGAGTTCGTGTCCCTCTAAGTCCATATATTGGAGTGCTGAGCCACAGTATCTTAAATGTGACCTTATTTGGAGATATGGTCTTTACAGAGGGAACCATAGGAAAGAAGCTTGAAACAGATCCGAGCCCTGAGGAGGAACCAACCCTGCCAACCGTGGCTTTGGACTTCTAGCCTCCGGAACATCAGACCATAAATTTCTGTTGCTTATGCCACCCGATTTGTGACACTTTGTCATAGCAGCCCTAGCAAATGTCCACACTCCTGAATGACTTTACAGATTGTAGAAATGAAGTTTCTCCTACTAGTTTTGTCTAACACATAATGAAAACTGTTTTATCTTTCTGTCCTCTCATTCCCTCTTCTATCTCTTTATGTACGTGCACATGCACACACACACACACACACACACACACACGCACACTCTCATGGGAGATGATGCCTAATTATTTTCAAATTAGGCAGCATTCCTTGTACCAAATTGACTGATTTGACTTAATACACATTGCCCACTTCCCAGGCTCCACAGTGTACCTTTCAAAGCGCTGGCTTTCTGAAAGCCAGCACCATGTCTGATGTCAGAATGTGGGAGAAAATCCTGGATTCATAGATCAGAGCAAAATTACGGGGCTCTGATACTAGATGGGGGGTGAAGGTATCATCTCAAAGGCTTTCTGAGTGCCCTTCCTGCTTGTGGTTCAATCCTAGCTAGGTCTCAAAGACATCATGTCCCAGCTCTCTGTCTCCTCATAAATGGATCGAATAAGCTCCAATACAGAAAAAACAAACTTTTTTAAACTGACACCCTTCATTGCTCTGAAATCTAAGTGCCTTGGTGAGTGCTGTTCATGTTTCCAGGTGTTTCTAGGTCAGTCCTGCCCAGTACTCCTCCTCCCTCCTCCCAACAAGGTAAACGGCTCTACAGGGGAGGCCTGGAGGTGGGGGTGGGGGTACTGTGAGATGCTTATCCTGGGACTCCACCCTCGCAGCCGTTTGCCATCCCCGCTTCCCCAGGGTGTCACAGGGTTCCGGTTATACATATACGAAAGCTTTTTCAAGAGCTGAGGGTAAGGGCTGCGTTTGGCCCAGCTCCCAGGCCCACTTGCCCCTGCAGACAAGTGGAGGTCAGCATGAGCCTCAGAGGCGGCATCCTGGCTTTGCATCATTCAGCCCTGTGGAGAAGGACAGCTCTGTTAAAGTTAGGAGTGAGTTCCCCTAAATGTCCTTGTGACTCCGGGGGACCCCTTCTGGACACCTATGACATGCTGACTTCCGACACCCCGCAGAGTGTCAGGACGCTAGGGCGCCGGGAGGCGGAGGTTCCAGAGGAGGAGGCAGGCGAGATGGAGAAGGCTTTGCATGACCTCGCCTGTGACACACACGCGCAGCAGCAGGAAGGGACCACTTCCATCTGTTACCAGCTTCTGACAGCTAAAAAGCCTTTGCCAACAGATAGGCCACTTTGGAATGTGGAGCTCTGATGGCAATGGAAATTTGTGGGGCTGTGTGTGTCTCTGTGTGCATGCCCGCGCGTGCAAGCTTGGTACCTTGCTGTGTTGGAAATAGACGGTTGGTGTTTAGGGTATCGTAGCTCCCCTGGCAAGGAGGAAACATGATGACAAAGGTTCTGGCCTCCCCGAGGTTATGCTTATGGTGAGGTGAGCCCTTTGCTGCCTTCTGCAGCTGACATAGTGTCGGGGCTCAGATGGAGCAGCCCAAGCCAAAGCACTTCAGGGCTCGAGCCCGCCAGCTCCAGCAGAAGAGCAGATAGTGCACAGGTCTAGGGCCAAGGTGAGTGCCTGTGGGAGATGCTTTTGACCTGCAGTGTGCAAATGGGGCAAATATAGCTGTGGGTGCTGTATCCAAAGACAGAAGGGGGAAGGCCGAAGAGCTCCCCACTCTGAGGTGTAAGCATTTGCAGAAGCGGGCATGACATCTTCATCAGATCCCGATGACATGCCAATCCAGGAGCCCCCCACCCAGTCTCTCCCAGGCTGCTGTCGTGCCCTGTGATTCGGGCAGGAGCCGCCTGCCTTCTTGGCTCTGTGTTTAGAGTGTTGAAGGCACAGGGAGAAGGCATCAGTGAAGCACTTTTATTTACTCGACTTCTGCTTTCTCAGAAATGATCACTTGCCACGAGTGCCAGTCTGGTTACTCTGCATCTTCTAAGCACGTCCTATTGCAAGGTGGGATTGACGACATGGAGGAAGGAATCTGGCCTGAGACCCTCACGGGGTGGTGGCGCGTGGACCAAGAGGCCCCTCAGTGAGATTGTAGGGTGAATGCTCACTGCTATAGGGTCATAAAAGTGAACTGCATGCCATGGTGTGTGGTGAGGAGAGTTTTGAGGTGTGACACAGGTCAGCCCTGACCCTAAATATCTGAAAAGTCTGAGCAAAACCTCAGAGCCCCTGTGCCTCGGTTTCTATCTGCCGAAGGAGAGGGTACACCTTCTAAAAACCTGTCCACCTCCTGCAGTCTCAACAAACCCCTCCTCCAACATACACCTTGGCATGTCTTCTCAGGACCGCACAGGACCAGGGGAGGCTTTCCCTAGACGCCTGTGTCTTGTGTCGCAGCCTCCACTCTCCGCCTTTGCAGGGAAAAGCAGCTCACCTGATGGGTGGGGATCTCCCCTGATCATTGGCCCCTGGCTTCTTCCTCTGAGGAGCCAAGTGCTTGCAGAGGCCCTGGCTCAATTCTGCTCCCCGCCTCAGAGTCTCAATCACTTCTCTTTGCTGGGACAAAATAACTGACACTTGCGACTTAAATGAGAGATTTATTTTGGCTCACTTTTCAGGCTGTAGTCAGGTGGTTCCAAGGCAGGACAGCATGACACAAGGGCATGGCGGGAAGAATAGCTGCTCACCTCATGGCAGCCCTGAAGCAGAGAGAGCGAAAGGAAGAGCTGGGAAGGGAGATTAAACCCTTCCAAGTCACAGCCCCAGGGACTTCTTTTTGGGGCCAGACCCCACCTCCTAACAGCAAGTCAGCTATAGAGCCCCCTGATCCAAGAAACTTTTAAAAACCTCACCTATGGGTGCACAAGGCTTTGGAAGGATATCTAGCTATAAACTGTTCACATGTAGGGTAAAAAGAACCAATATTCTGCCCGTGGGTGAGGCTCAAGTTTCAGGCAGTGGGCGAAGAAGTCTCTCCACTCTTGGGTTGCAAATAAAGACATCTGGTGGTACTCTGTTCCACAGTCCCTGACAGGCCAATGGGTGATAAAGGTGACATTCTGATCTCCATCTGCCTCGCTCCTCTTTCTCTCTCATTGCATCCAAGTTGAGATAGCAACTGGGGGTTTTATTAAATGGACTAGTTAAATTCCCAGCGCTGGCCTTCGAGCTCGCAGCATGAAGGCAGACCTACCACCTGGACTAGAATATTGCCAACTCTGTCGTCTTTGGCAAAGCTTTCAGGACTCCGTCAATCCCTCTCTAGTTTGCGTGCCATCTGGAGCCCACAGGAGCTTCGTTCAAGTCGTTCTCAAGGAGACCTGGCTCTGGGGACAGCCCGGTGCCTTTCAGATGGTTTCTGCAGCCAAGGTGAAGCTCAAGGGCCACAAACTACACCTCCTAAGTACCTCGGGCTGAACCTTGTCTAGCCAGACAGAGCCAGGAGGCCCTCCGGTTAAGTAAATCATGGGCTACCTCCGGGGGTGTAACACAGCTCCGCAGTCTGACAAGTGATTTCATGCATCATTTAACTCTTTCTGGTGCCCAGGAATGCAACAGAGATTAGGTAATAGGAATAATTTAGGAATAATTTCACTTCTGTAAACTGTTTTGCTTTCTAAGGAAAAAAACCATTGCAAGCTTAAAACTGTAAAAGCAGCTTTCTTCTGGTTTGTCCCTGGAGAAAAACAAAATCAGGCATCCCTGATAATAATAAATTAAGCACCCTATCCCCTCCTCTCCTCTATGCAGGGTGAGTGGCCCTAAAGATGCCCAAGGCCGGTGGGAGATGCCACCTGAACTGGGTTCCAAAGCAAGAGCCTGCAAGCAGTGAAAGAAATGGAGGGAAGAGTGGAGAAGTGGAAAGTGGGGGGAGAAAGGGGGGAGGCAGAGAGACAGACAGACAGACAGAGATAAGCTTTGATCTTTGAAGCTCCAGGAAAGGCAGTCCCTGCTCTATACCAAAAGGAAATGCAGTTATGGCTTTGTGGGTTGCCCTCCCAGGGCCAATCACTTCTAGTAAATATTTCATTGAATTTAACCCTTTATAATAAAAACTTAGATGGCCTCTCATTTCCATATTATAGATAGAATCCTAATGCTTGGTAGCTTCTTTAACTGCTATCCTCTGTAAAGAGCAAACAGCTTAATTTTTATTAAACAGTAGAGTAGTTTTAAGCCGTGTGACAATTTACAACAGCAGGGCAGTGCAGACGCTGTGGGAAAATGTAACAAGTGGACCCATTCCTCGCCTCGAGTTTTCCCGACCCTTGCCTTCGGCCAGGCCGCCTTCTCTTTGTGTCTAACAGAGCGCTGGGTGAGTCTGCTGCTGTGATCCTGCCCCTCTGTGGACCGAGAGCCCTCACTGGACTGGGCCAACAGTCCTCTCTACATTGTCAATAATGAGTAAATTAATTGGGGCAGAAGAGGCCTTGCTCCAAGGCACCCTGCAGACCATGGAGCTTTGGAAAGAGCACTTATTGACAGAAGGTCGCATCTTGTCGGGGAAAATCAGGCACACCTCCAAACTGAAATGTCATCCCAGAAAGTCTCTTGCAGATGTAGGCAAAAGTGAGGACAGAACCCCCAGCACCCCCACCTGGCCAGGAGTCTTTACATCCCACACGGAGCCTGCTGAAACAGGGTTTCCAAGTCATTCTGACAAGAACACAATGTTAAGTTTAGGTGTGGGCCCTGTGGATCTGAAATTAAATACCCTGTCACCATCATGGATTTTTAAATCCCACTCATCTGAGGTATATGAAAAGTTAATGCCCAGCAGAGGAGTCAAATTCAGAGAGACACATGGCAAAAGCCTTCATTTTCGACCTCCCAACACCCACCCTGGCATAAAGGAGGGGAGTGTATGCAAAGAAGGTACGGGGACTCCTTACATCCCCCATGTTCCTCAGTTGATGAGTACGGCATTGCTATAGTTTAACTGTGTCCCCAAATTCATGTATTGGAGACATAATTCCCAAAACAACAGCCCTGGGAGGTGAGGCTCACAAAGAGGTGCCTGGGTCTGAGAATCCTCACGAATCATTTAACTTTATTGTGACAGTGGCCCGGTTTGCACAAAAGCAGGTTCTTAGAAAATGCAAATCCATACCTGGTGTCTCCTTTCTTGCACGCAGTGACTTGCCTTTCTGCTTTTGTGCCATCTTCTGACACAGCCTGAGGCCCTTGCCAGATGCCAGCACCATGCCCTTGAACTCCTCAGCTCCAGATCCATAAGCTAAATAAGCTTCCTTGCTTTATATATTTTCCAATCTGTGGTATTCTGTTATAGCAGCAGAAAATGCATGAAGACAATTGTTCAAGGTGCTGATGCCTAAGAGACTCTCACAGGTTCTCAAGCACTTTCTCTACATTTATGGTCTACTCCTTATAGCTGAGGGCTGTAGTGAGGGAGACGCAAATTATAGATGCTCAAGAAAGGTGAGAAGGGCTCATTTGCAGAAGCGTTGCTCCTTCTTTGTTTGCCACCCTAACAACCACTGGCTCGTGTGTTATACATACTTGGCGGGCTCTCAATAAATGCATGTGCGGCCTTCATGGTCGCAAAGATTGATGATCAGGAGCAGAAGTGGACCTGGAAGGATTGAAACCATCCTCCTGAGTTGGGATCCCAAGAGCAGAGCCTCGCGAGGCTCCCCCTGCTGGAGAAACATCTGCATTTACAGTGTCTGTCCTTCACACTGATTGCAAAGCTCTGGTATCAAGATACTGTGGAGAACATAAAATCGAGTGCGAAACCATGGAAATCTATAGTTCTTCACGTAGGAGTCTATTCCATTTCAAAATTTAACACAGTGGACTCTGACCTCAGAATTCACTGAGGCCAGTTGTTCACTGGTGATGGCTTAGAGAAAGGGAATCAGTATTCGTCATGTTTACACTCTTCGTTTGGGTTTCTACCACTAAATGGCTTGATGCTCCTTGAGTCATTGTTTCATCTTCCTATTAATTTTTATGGGCTTTGAAGGTAAAGATCATTCCTTACTCCTTGCACATAAGGTTTGATACTTTTCCAAAAATATTTGTTGAGTTCTTATTACATATTTGATGCTTTTCTAGGCTGGCTGACTTTAAACCAGACAGGACCTGTGATGGTTAATTTTATGCATCAGTTGAGTAGGATGTTGTATATGCAGAGAGCTGGTAAACCATTATTTCTGGGTGTGTCAATAAGAGTTTTTTTTTTTAAATCAGCATTTAAGTCAGTAGACTAAAGGAGGTCACCCTCATCAATGTGGGCAGGCATCATTTAATCCACTGAGGGCCTGGATAGGTAGAACAGAAATGGAGGGAAGGAAATTTTCTCCTCTTCTTGAGCTGGGACATCCATCTTTTCTTGCCCTTGGACATCAGAGCTCCAAGTGCTCTCTATCTGGTCTTGGGACCTACGGCAGTGAGGCCTCCGGCCTTTGGTCCTGGACTAGGAGTTAAACCATCAGTGTTCCTGGTTCTCTAGGAAGATGGCCCATCACAGGACTTCTGTCCTTCACAATTCCATAGTAATTCTCCATATGTATAAATATATACATACGTAGGTATAAAATATATATCTTCTTAGTGTATGTAACAATCCGGTATCTATCAATGTATGTATGTATGTATCTATCTATCTATCTATCTGTTGGTACACATTTTATTGGTTCTGCTTCTCTGGGGAACCGTGACTATCACAGCACCTCTGCAAGGCAGTTCTTCCCATTTTACAGGTGATAGTGTTAAAGGAGATCTCTGGTGATAAATGAGTGGTAGGTAATGGCAGCCAAGAGTGACCAGAACTCAGCTGTTTCAAGTTTAAGGCCAGCAGGTACTTTTGCTTCAGAAGTTTAAGTCTTTCTAATCTTATTCTCACTGTGCCAACAACTGGTTAGTATTTAGACCTGACTCTCAACAAGAAGTATCACTTTTACAACTGGGAAAGAAGTGTGCCTGAATGCTGAGGTACGCCGTTCCCTTTTAATTAATTACGGCTAAGAAAGCCAGATGTTTAAATCATTCATATATTACAAAGAAAATTTAAAACCCGGCAAAGTAAAATTATGTACCTTATTAAGTTGTAATAGTTAGCTCAGCGTATTTTAATTCTGGGGGGGAGTGGTTACTAAGCAATTACGTGTAATTGCCAGGCACTTTTCCATGATTGTCTGATGTAACTCTGATTACACCCCAGGACAGAAACATCATGACTGATGACCATCCCTAGTCCACAGAGATGGAACTCATATGCAGTTTGCTCTAGGTTACCATCCTGGAGATGGCAGATGCAGGATTTGATTTGGACTCCAAAATACGTGTCAATAAATAACTGGTACAGTATTTAACAGATAAAAAAGGGAATACATTAAAACATACCTTACACTATGAACCCCAGTATTCCCTTTCAAGAGGGACCTACTGTTACCAAGTTCGTAGGTAAAATTTCATTATCATTTCATTTGTATACTTTATGTGTAATTATTATTACTATTACTTTATAGTAAAGGTAGCATACCTTATAGTATACTCAATGTTTTGTTTCCTTAGCCCTCCACGAACATGGGAATCTTCCCATAAGTTGCAGAGATCTTTGTAGTCATGAGTCTATATTGATCATCATTCAGTGGATTGAAATCCTCTGCTGTCACAACATGGCAGAGAATACTCTCATTTGTACACCATTCGCGAAAGTGCAAGACTGACTGCACGATTACATACAAGTCCAATGTAGGGTGTACCTTGGAGTAGAATTCCTGAGTCAGAAGATAAATGTAAACTACAACCTGTTCTTAATACACATTGTACCAACTCTGATCCTGCTGTATGAAGGTGATTTCTTTCCCTGCAGGGTCACTAACAGTCTGTGATAAACTTTTTGATCCTTGTTTATCTAACATCTGATAGTATTTTTTTAAAAAATCAGTATCCATTTTTTTAAAAAATCAGTACCCTTCCTATATGTTTCTCTTATTTTTAGTGAGATAGGGCATTTTTTTCAGTGATTGGAAAGTGCCTGTTTATATTCTTTGCATTTTTTATTTCAATCAGGGTTTTAAAATTGATTTTAAGAGATTTTAATACATTAAGAAAGATTTTTGTCTGCAAATTAGTTTTCTCAGTATGTCATTTTTCTCTTGATTTTTAAATGGTATTTCTATAATACAGAACTACTTTTTAAAAATGGTAAATAAAAATTTCTTAGTTTTTTAAACTTACACCTTTTGCATTTTGGGTCAAAACTAGAAAAGTCTGATTAAGATGTGATTATGTATATGTACTAATTCCACAAGATAACTCTAATTATTGTGTATTACAAATATATATCAATAAAATACATATTAAAACTAGAAGGTCTTCCCCACACCAAGCTAGTGCAATTTTTCCTAGTGCCTTCATTGTTTTTAATAGTTCAATCATTGAATTATTTTATATTTATTTTGGTGTAAGTTTTGAGGGCAGAATCCCAGTTGTTTATATTTTTTTTTCCAGAAGGGTGTCCAGTTGTTTCAGTATTATTTTTGTATAGAGTGTCTTTTTTCCATTGATATGTGACACTACATCTGGAATAGGTAGCTTGTCTATTTCTGACCACTCTTCCATGGACCTTCCTGGTTTTGAATATTGGACCTGTGTTTTCCTTAAAGGTGTGGAAGAAGTTATCTGTGAAATATTTGGTGACTGGTCCCTTGTTTGGAGAAGATTGCCCTAATCCCCCACGTTATAAATTCCATCTATGCTAATTAATTTCCTTAGAATTTTTTTTTTCCTCCATGAGAGGTCATGCTTGGTAATTTATATTCTCTTAGAAAATTTATTTGCATATATCTTGTTTAGTTTACGATGGGTGCATTGCTTTTTCCTTAAAGAATAAACTTCAAAATTTATTCATTTTTAAAAATCTTATTTTCTATTATTTATTATCATTAATATATTTTGCTGAGGTTAATTTTTCTCATTTTTCACATTATAAGGGGAAAACTTGAGCCATTGATTTCCCTCGTCTTTTATTTATTTATTTATTTCCTCATCTTTTGTTGATTAAAGTATTTATGCCTATATATTTTTAATCTTTTAGAAAATGCTTTAGCTGATCACATAGGATATGTACTGGTTATAATCATTATCATTAATTTTAAATATTCTATAATTTCATAATGATGTATTTTGTATTTGTAGTGGTTAAAGGGAAATATCTATGCCATTTTTGATTTAAGGAAGTTTGACTTAAGGTAGGGAAGTTTATTTAGGTTTCCTGCATAGTCTAAAATAAAGTCAGTTTTTGGAAATGGTTTTGGAACTGCTGAAGAATGAGACATTCTCAGTTTTCAGGGCCAGAGTTTGATTAAGTGTAACTTTTCTGGTTATGTTATTTAGGATTTCTAGGTGTATACTTTTTTTCAGTCCATTTTTATCTGTCCTATAGCAAAGTGCTTTTATTTTTCCTTACATCTTCTGTAGTTTTTCCTTAATAACTTCAGGTTATTTCAGTTGGAGCAGGAATATTTATGACTCCTGGATCTTCCATGTAGATCACATATCTCACCATATAATGTTTTTATTTTTCTTGCTTAATGCTTTTTTTTTTAACCAAGAACATGTACCGGTACATTGCATACATAATGATCATGGTTAATTTGTATCTTGGTTCACCCCCCTTCCCCCTCTTCTATTCGTCCACCCTTTGCTATTTGCAGCAGGTTTATTTACATTTTTTCAATTTTCCCCTTTTTAATTCCTTTTCTTTTTCCCTTCCTCCTTTCCTCCTTCTCCCTTTCTAATTCTACCCCCTTTTGAATATTATCTTCCTTTTACCTAATATATATTATACCTCTTTGTCCTTATTTACACTAATGGTTTCTCATACCAGAGAAACAATTCAATATGTACTCATGAGTGTCTGATTTATTTCACTTACGAGTATGTTTTCAAGGTGCATCCATTTACCTACAAATGTCTCTAGTTTATCCTTTCTATGGCAGAGTAGTACTCCACCGTGTAGAAAAACCACATCTTCTTTAGCCATTCATTAGTTGTTGGGCATTTGGGTTAACGCTTTTTACTTTAAATTAAACCTTGTTTTATTCCAAGAGGATTAGCCTCTGCTTCCATATTACTGACATTTGGTGATTGTGTTAGTGTTCCATGACAAAATATCTGAGAGAATCAACTTTAAATGATGGGGAGGTTTATTGTCACTCATAAATTTAGAGGTTTCAGTTTAGAGGTTCCCATTTGCTTTTGGGACCAGGGTGAGGCAGAGCATCATGGCAGGAGCATGTGGAGGAAGAATCCTGCTCACCTCATGGTGGCCAGGAAGGAAGGAGGGAGGGAGAAAAAAAGAAAAGTAAGAGAGCCCTGCAGTGAACTAACTTCCTCCCACTGCGTCCCATTTTCTACAGGTTCCACCACCTCCCAGTAGTGCCCCAGGCTGGGGACCAAGCTTTCAGCACATGAGCTCTTGGGTGATATCCATGATCCAAACTAGTGATGTTCCTTTATTCATCCTTCTATTTCCAAGAATTTTAGTCCCTTTAATTTAGGTATACACCTAGTAAATAGCATATGGTTAACTTTTACTTCATTACTCAGGCTGAGAATTTTTTCCTTTAATTCATGTAATATACCAGCTTTCATATTTGTTGACGTTACAGACATATTTGACTTAAACATAATATTTCGTCCTATGTTCCCAATCTCTATTGCTTTTAGAAAAATCGTCCACTCATCAGTCTATATTTTCTTTGTTTTGTTTTTGTGAGAATTCCTTTACTATTTGGGCAGATTTGAGTCATGACAAATTCTTGCAGTGATCATCTTTATAACTAAATCTTACATGTTTATTTAAGTTCTCTATTTCTAGAAGTACATTTAATTTTCCACTAAAAAATATAAAAATGTTCTTCTCTACTTTTAATTTCTTT